>CAJNRD030001120.1:3981090-4009671 GCA_905319865.3 Cotesia congregata | reverse complement strand
AGAATTTTTACAATTTGAGATGGTTACAGTTACCATCTTTGATTGTAACAGTTATAATTTATAATAATTACAATTATTATTTTTGATAGTAATCGTTACCACTATTAATAGTAACTAGTACAATTGTCAATGATACCACCTATTATTTTGTTACTAATTAATTTTATTACCATTTTAGATAGTAGGAGTTACTATTTTTGTATAGTAGGTAGTATAATTAATTTTTCTCCGTGTATAAGTTTGTTTCGTAAACTTATCCATAAAATTAAAATTAATTAATTCAATCATGGCATCATTGTTATTTTTATTTAATTAAAAAGTACCAAAATTATAATATAGATTGTGTTTAAAAATACCGAAAAATCATTAAGCCAAAATTTTTTTGATTTATACTTCGTATTTCTTAGCAGTCACATAGTGATTGCAAATTGCTAGCTTAGTCTTATTGAACATTAAATATTAGTACGTACAACATGACGTATTAATACAAGTTGATTATATTGATTTATGTAGTATAAAGTATGGATGTCTCGACATAATCCAGGAAAAGAGTACTTATGAAATTTTATAAAATTGTACTGAAAAAAATTTCTTTATTATTTTATTTTAAAATTTCAAGGATCGTGAAATAGTAAAATAGATTTTTAAGTGTTTGGACACTTTCCCCAGGAATTCTCGCGTTTAAAAAGATAAAAATCATAATTGTCAGCAATCTGATCCGGCATTAACACCAAAAGAGTTCTGGTACAAGATACAAGATAAAAACATAATAATAAGCTTTGTAATCGCATATCGTAGATTCTTAAATAATTGTTGTCATAATTCATAACAATAACGCTTACCTGCGGACACATTTTACACTGATACTTTCTGGGTGGATGAGGACCCCCTAGATGAGGATTAAGATGCGACGGATGTGAGGGTTTAACTGTCAAGGGTTGTGGCACAACTAGAAGACTCGCTGGAGGACTTCCGCTGCTGCTTCCACCGGCGCGGTATTGCTCGTCTCCTAAAATGTTTAAAATCATTAACTGTAGTCATTAATCACTGATCATTAAAACAAAATTGAAGTAATTACCAACGAAACCAACGGTCGAATGCCGAATGACTTTCTCCGTAGCATAATTGTTGGCTTTCGTTGTAGTTATTTTTTAATATTAATATTAATACACGGTTAACATTAAGTAGATTAATAGATCAATTGATTGATTATTATTTATATTTTTAGATTATGAAAAATGCTTATGGTAATTATGAGATCTACTTATGTTCTCATGTATAATATCCATAAATATATGTGTAAATATGTGAATAAGTGAGAAGACATGTGTGAAGAAACTGACACTTGAGAGTTGAGATATTAATGATAGTCAGCATAATGTTAAATCATGGATGTCCTTGCTACCCGCAAGGATCCTTGCCCTTTGCACGGTGTATTATATTTATTATTATATATTTATATACATATGTATGGATATAATGTATGAGATGTTATTGCGTCAGTCATAAAGTCTTGCATTACCTTGTTGATCTTAAGAGTCAAGATTAAATCATTGGGTATTAAAAATATTATTAACACTTAAAATCAATAATATTTCATTATTTATTTTTCTGGTTTTATTAATTAGGAATCACGTGTGTCCAAGCAAGAATATTTAGGCAACAGCAAATTTTTAAAAATAAGAATACTTGATATTTTTTTTTAGATTTTTGACTAATTGCAGAAAATTGAACATATTGGTGAAATTTTGGTTAAGTTAAGCTAATTACTAAGTTTGTGATTAATTTATATTACATTCAAATTTTTTTGGGTCAAAAAAGTCGAAATTTTAATTATTTGAACTAGTATAATTTGTAAATATTGGTAAAAAAAAATGATTAAGTTTAAGATTAGGCGCGCAGTAGTCTATAGAATCCAGCCCTTGCTTACTAAAGCACACGGAAAAAAATAAATAGTAAATGCAACATGATGCAATCTTGGTAAATGAACATGATGAAATCATGTTGCTGCTACATGATTTTCCCATGCTACCACAACATGATTGCCATATAGTCGAAACATGACAAATCATGTAGTCGAAACATGACAAATCATGTTGTTGCAACATGACAAATCATGTTGTTGCAACATGACAAATCATGTTGTTGCAACATGACAAATCATGTTGTTGCAACATGACAAATCATGTTGTTGCAACATGACAAATCATGTTGTTGCAACATGACAAATCATGTTGTTGCAACATGATAAATCATGTTGCTGCTACATGATTTCCATGTAGTCGAAACATGACAAATCATGTTGCGGCAACATGATTTTATCATGTTTATTTACCAAAACTGCATCATGTTGCATTTACTATTTATTTTTTTCCGTGCATTGGATCGGGTTCGAGCCCGGCGTACACCAATGAATATTTTCAATATTTAATTAAATACACTCAAGTGTATTATTCTGCTCAGCCCAAAAAAATAAAACGAGTTCAACCTCAAAAAGTTTACCCCCTCCCGTAGTCGCTCATGACCTTTATAGTTTATGCAACTTAAAAAAAAAAAAAAAAGTTTAAGATTTATTTGATATTCTATACTCAGTAAAAATTATCATCATTATTATGAAAAAGTTTGAATCAATTACTTTCAAATTTAGTCTAAAATGTCGAAAGTTTCTACTTTTTAACATTTTTGAACTTCTGAAATTTTTTTGGGTCAAAAAAGTCGAAATTTTCATTATTTGAACTAGTACAAATTATGAATATTGATAAAAAGAATGTTGATATTTAAGATTCTTTGATAATCAATAGAATCAATAAAAATCATTATAATTGTACTAAAGTTCAAATTGATTGCTATCAAATTGTTTGGGTAAAAATAATCGAAAATTTTTGGATTTTTGTAGATTTCTCATCAAATTAGATTTGTCTATTCTTCGAACCGCTAAAAATTCTGAATATTCTTGAAACAAATTCAAACTTGAAATTCTTTATTAGGACTCTTAAATCAACATAAATTTTCAAGAATAGTTCTAAGTTGTTGAATTCACTTCAAAAGTCTTCAAGGACCAAATTATTTTATTATTTGTCCTTGATTTGGACCACTTTTCACAACAGGTCCAAATGATTTGAAAACAACTGCAGTCAATCTTACAAACAATTGAGCCAAAGATTTGTATTCCCACAACGGCTTAACTATTATTAATAAACAAAAAAAGAAAAAGAGAGATAGCAAGTTGGTTGTCTTTATCTTACTTCAGAAGATCAACGGCAAGGCAAAGTCTGACATATTGACGTTTTTTTTGGGCGCCGAATCTTATTCAAGGCTAGAATACCCACAAATTACTTCACTACATCTTTTATTCATTCAATCGCAGTTTAATAATAATTACCGCAATGGTTTAGACAGAAATATAATTTAAAAGCATGTTATATGCCAAATTTCTGGAAAATTACTAGTAAGGTATAAAAATGATATAAGACACATAAATAATGCTGGTAGAATATATATTTATTATAGAATAAAATATTTAATAATATTAGCGACTTTCAGCATAGCTAATTGATCTTTCCAGTGTGCTTGAACCCAACAATTACAATTTGCATGTACGTAAGACAGTTTCTCTTCTCACTTAACACTATACTCTCCACGGTCTTTCTTCATCATCACCTACCACACTCACTAATATAAGTATACAATATTTTACCTGCACTTTACAACTATAAAACATATCACAAGTATTATTATCGAAGGTGTTTTATATTAATAGACAACTATTATTTATTCTTCGTTTTATAACTTTCAAACTATATACAATCCACTCTTATAATTTAGATGAAAAATATGAAAATATATCATGTAAGAGCAAACTATTCGTAACGTGATTGGTCAAATATATATCATCAGCATGAAAATATAGATACCATACCAACATTCACACGCGCGCTTGCGCGCGCAACGTATACTAGTACATACATAGATTTTTTCTTGGACTTTGGTGTATTCTCTCATTTTATTAATGTCATCAAAAATTAAACGCAATCATGAATACTTATTGAGATAAAATGGATATGATAATTCTTAAAATTTATCAAAAATAATGATAGTGTTAAAATATTCAAAAATTAAATTTAAAATAATTTATAATTATTTATTCATTGCTTGAATGTTGATTACTACAGACAAAAGTTAAAATTTGTGAATAAAAGCCTCGAAGTTATCAATAAAATCCATTTAGCTTAATTTTTTTTGCATACCAAATTCAGCAAATAATAAATAATTGATAAACTATGACCATAAGTTTGTAAATAAAATTAGTGAAGATTGTATGATAAATATGTCAGATATATCACGATTAAATTTTAATAGACACCACACACAGACTTTTACGTAGTAGCGACAGTCGTTTTATCATTATTATTATTATTACACAGAGCGACAAGTTAATACAGGCGTTTTATGTATTATATATACACTTGTTACAATGGGAAATAATTGACGAATTCCCACGAAAATAAAATTACAACTTGTTTCGTTAATTATCGCGTTGTATCAGTTTTTTTTTTTGTATTTACACTAGGTTTTTTTCTAATGAATATAATAATGATAGAATAATTATTGATAGTTTTAATTAATAGTAGTTTTCATCAAATATTATTTCAAAATTTTTATGAGAAATAAAAATAAAAAAATTAAATCCCTTACAGATGGGGTGAGTTTCTCATCAGGCTATTATTTTTTAGTTCAAATAAAATTTTAATAATTAGCAAATAATACAATCTATAAAAAAAATGAGAATCATACACTGATAGGAAAATTTTGACGATTTAAGATAATTATTTTTGAAGCTCTATCAAACTAGATAATTATTTTTTGACATAGAAAGAAACAGAAATCCGAGAATTTTCAGTTTTACGAGCATTTTTTAAACAAGCCGGCAATAATATCTGATACCAACGTTATCGCGTAACTTAATCAAAAAAAAAAAATATTTGAACAAAGTATATTTTGTTCGGAAACAGTAAATTACTTCGTTTAGAGTAAAATTTTTTTCCGAACTTTCTGCTCATTCAAGAGTTTTAATTTACTGTTTTGCGGGTTAATTCCTCGAATTACGAAAATTGATTCTGTACAATGAGAAAAAAAAGTACTACTCTTGAGAAAATTTTCTTGTCACAAGAATTGATCGAAGGATTTTTTGTTTAATTCAAGTGAACTTATTCGTTTGTTAATCTATCAAAATTAATGCCAACATTTTATTATCATAATAGATATTGATATTCATTTGTCAAAAAACCAAAATTAATTTTAAACGATTCTTGAGCCAAGAAATTTTTTTCTGGACAAAATTTTTTTTTTCTCAGTGTGTATGAAATGATAAAGAAAATAATTTTCTTAAAAGTACTTTTTTCCGTATGATAAACCTAATCATGATCTGCCCCGATTTGACATCTATTCAGAATAACTCTTTGAAATCAAAAAAATAAATCTGAGCACTTTCTTCTCAACTCCCCTGGACTCTTCTCACAATTAATCCACCTTATAGAGAAGTAGCATTGGTAATCATAATCATAAAAGAAGTGCTGGTAGAAAGGCAAGGCATCACTTAAATCCAAAACTACCTCACTTGCACACTAATAAACCTAGCGTAGACGAGGACTAATTTCTTGAGGCGATCAAGTGTCTTGTGATCATTGGTGATGTTTAAACCGGCGCCTTGGGCAACCCTCTTACCCTTTGCTTCTTCTTTTTTTTCTTCTTCTTCTACCTCAACTTATACCTGTATACGTATATACATACACATATAAACATGTCTCACACTCCTAATCATCACGAGTGGTATTTCTCGTCACCGTCCTATCCTATCCCACCGGCAGCAGTTTCCTCAACATATAACTAAGCAGCCTGCCAGTACACCACACATATAGAGTAAAGTTCCGCGTATTGCGCAATACACAGGCAACTCGGTGGATATAGAGGTCCAAGAGCAGCAAGACATGTATATATATTATATATATAAGACATGTTGCTCATGGCCTAGTATATAGTTGTTAATGCACAGATCGCATGATGCCCAAATTCAGCGTTGTTAATCTGCTCTTTGCCCGCTTGAAGGCCACTACATCGAATCTACTCTATTCTTCTCCAGTCAAAACTCTTTCTTGCTCTTATCTGTTGACTTTAATCCACTCCGCAGTCTTTCTCGGTCAGCCTTTTGCTTCGTCCACGGTGATATTTATATGAAAATATACATGTTTAAACATTTACTGAACAATTTAAATGCTGGCAACCTTCTCGGTCTTGTTCTCACTATTTATAAGCTATCATGACTTGTAAAACTCGTACATATATATACACATAGGTATCCGCCGCCAGAATACAAGGCGTTACTCCCTGACATTTCGTGATCATCTTTTTACTTATAGTTTCATCTATAGGCTTATACTATATTGTGCTTGTAAGGTAGATTCATTATTTCAACGGTTATTTTTACCCCTTCGTTCATTATTTTATGCCACTAAATTGATTTCAGCCTAAAGTTTACCTTTCTATTGAGATTGTTTGTAAACTGTGAGCATTTTTGTTACACCAATGATAACTCTATTAGTGTGAGTTTTTGCATTGTCTAAAGCGCGAGCAAAATACAAATATATGAAATATAGATAACTTAGTCAATAAATATGTTTTACGCTGCACACTTAGGGTACAGTTTTTCAGTTGAAAACAATATTTCTATGATACAAAAAAGGGATCATTATACAACTAAAGGTTCCTGCAAGGAAAAAATGTATATGTTTAATGCTGAAACAACAAAAACCAAAGTATACAACAATAAAAATTAGTTTTACTCTCTAAAAATGAATCAGTGGAATTTCACTGTTTCACAGTTATAAGTCTACCAAGTGGTATACTTATAACTGTGAAACAGTGAATTTACTACTAATTTCCAGTGATTTTCACTGTTTCAGATTTAGAGAGTAAATTTAGTAAACAGAGGAAATAACATTATCTAAGTTTATAAAATTCGAAAAAAAAAAAACAAAAATAGTAAACACTATCCCACGCTCTACCTAGTCTCAAATTTGGGGAATGTATAGAATTATGAAGAATAAATTTGCGAGAAAATCAAAGAGTACAAACCATTTAAGAAATAAGATAAAAATTTCATAACTTAAAAATTTCATACAAAAACACTTCGAATAGTTATTTTGTCTTTTCTTTAAAAAGTAGGGTAGAAGTACCGTTTGTGGCCAGTGTACCGATTATGGCCATTTATTGTCAAATAAACGATAGAAATGAATTGATATTAATAAATCATTACAAACTCAATTTAATTTAATATAAATTTTTTAAAACTCAACAAAAATATGGTTATAATATTATAATTTTTTATAAATTAATTCAAACGTTAACTGGCCAAAAACGGTGCTAAGGTGGCCAAAAACGGTACTTCTACCCTACATCAAACAAAAAGTTTGAAAAAAAATGTGATTCAGATCATATTAACAGAAATTATGAACAACAAACCGAAAAAGAGCGATTTTTTTTTTCAATTAAATATCTTTCGAACAGATAATCAAAAAATCTCAAAATTTATCCAGAGAGAAATTTTGATGAGTAAAAAAAATGGAGAAAAAGAAAAATTAAAATTTTTCTAACTGTATAATTAAGGCTGAATTTTTTCATAAATAAGTATATATTCATAGTACTGATCGTTATAGTCAATTTTTGGGAAATAAATTGAACTAAAATGAAACGAAAGAAATTAATGTGAATTTTACACTTCTAGCGCAATTAGACATTTTGAGCGCTGCAGGAGCGACCTCTTATAAAATTTTATATCTAAATAAAAACAGAGGTTAGGGATAAAAATTTTTGTAGTATAAACAAGATCATTCATCACTTGCTATATTTGTGTTCTTTGATGTCGAATTTTTGAAATCAACTTTAATTAATCACAATAAAAAGCCACAAGTTTAGAGGTAAATTCAAGAATATTCTTTCCGAAAAAATCATCCTTAAATACAAAATTCATGATTGAACTGAAGTTAGTTTAGTATTGAAATAAATCGTTTATCGAAGAAACGGATCCTGATTCCTCATTGGTTAGGATAAGAGCGCGCTCGTACGGCGCACAATTTAGATTTCTAGTAAACATCTTAAATAAAAATAAGACTGATTAATAATGGTGGTGAGCTGTTATCTTGTTTACAAGTATTCAGACAATTGACAGCACCAGTTTTTAGATAATTTTCTTGATTTCGACTTTATGTATGAGGACATTCATTGTAAATCGCTGATAATTTTTCGTTTTTTTTTTAATTTTTTATTCAATGTGTCGAAGCAATCGATTAATTGTTTTGAAACCTTAATACTATCAATCAATTTAAATTAATTACTCGAGAATTTTTTCAATTTCATTGAACGAAACATTGATCTATACAAAAGAAAAAAAATTTTTTAAAAATTATCTCCATTTACCAGAATGAAGATAGAATTCATCTTCAATTAAATAATTTATCTACATCAACAATTTGACCCATTACAATCGTAATTAGTAAACAGAAAATGTTTATATCCAAAAAAAAAATGAATAATTTATTATTAAAACATTCGTACAAAGTAACATTTAAAAATGTTTATTAATGGATGCAATAAAAATACCGGCGAAAAATAATTTTTTTTTGCAAACTAAATATTAATATCTGTCTATTTAAATATAATAAATTGATTGAAAGTATGTCAATCATAAAGTGAAAGATATTACTGGTAAAGTAATATACAGATATGTCTGCTGAACGTCTAGACCATCAAGATCGCTCTATCGTTTTATACATCTTTTTATGTCTTTCAAGACCGTGTAGTGGCTCTTTTTTTTACCAACAAACTACACACCTGTAGAACTGTACTTTTCAGCCAAAAAAACTTTTTTTCCCGTCGATAAAAAGTGATAAATTTATTTTTGTTCAGCTTTTTTTAGCTGAATAATCGATTAATTCGCTAAATTTTTTTTTTAATATGTATAGAGTATAATTATGTTATTATATATAATGTATATAATATAAACACATATATGATATGACCGGAGTCGACTTTAAAAAATCGATTAATCGATTGTCGCCAGCCAATGACATTTGTCATGTTATTTTGCATAATTTAATGTGTCCATAACTATTATAACAACAAAACTATATATTTTTTTCCTTTTACTTTTATTTCATTTTTTAAAATATGTATTACATGATCAAAATATAATATTACATGTATTATAATATATATTTCTGTAGATGACCTTAGTTGTAAAAATATCACGATTAAATGTTAAGAAAAAAATTTTTTTTTTTTTATTAATTAATCTTAAAAAAACAAAAAAAAATCGCGATGAATTTATATTAATATAAATAACGGTTAAAATTAAAAATTAAATATATATTAGTATCCTGAGAAGATGCTCATTACTTTATCATATATTTATATATCTAGGAATAAAATGTGTGTGAGTGGATATTAAATTTCGTCTGATGTATTGTAAGGCTAATTTATCTGCGTTGAATATTGCTGAAGATAATTATTAATTGTGGTTGGAAAAAATACGTGATTAGTCAATGTTTAAAATAAAATATGCTTTTAATTATGCCGGTTGGTGGATTTTTTTAGCGATTATTCATTTATTGAGAATTCAAAGAATAGTATTATAAAGGTTTAGGTTTTAAATTTTTAAAGAGGTTTTTAAAAATTATCATTGACAATTTTCTTCTTACATAATTTTGGCAAAAGAACTTTTTTTTTAGAAAAATGTTATAAATTAGCCGACCTATGCGAATATTTAACACAATATCGTGATAAAATAACGAGTATTCATTTTATGTTGTGAAAACGAAACTAGTATTTATTACCAGTTATATAAAAAATCTGTCATCAGTAAATATTTACAATTACTCATTTTTATGCTGTGATATTGTGTCAATTGCAATTATTTATTTGTTTATTTATAAACAAATAAACTTAGTAGATATACATAGGCTTTTCAACGCTCGTTTGTTGGCAGACACACTTCGCTCGTTGTACTAACATCACCCGTAGTCGAATGTCCCATCTATTCAGATACACAGTTAAATATAGTGTTAATAGGCAGCGTTGCATTTTTTGAAAAATGTTTTTCTTTAATTTTGTACCAGAAAATTTTTTGAAGTTATACTTCTTTAGGCGCGTTATGAAAAATTGATGAGAGTGAAATTTTACGATGCGCGCGCACCGTGACACAAAATTAACAGAATGAAGTTGCCCACTAAATCGCTCATTAAGTTGAGGAAAAAATGCTACCAACAAAACAGAAATGGAATCTCTGTTAGTGGCGCATGTTGACACGCACGCCGCCTCTGTTCACTGTGTATTTATATTTATAATATTTATTGAAGTTATACTTCTTTAGGCGCGTTATGAAAAAATGATGAAAAAATGAGGTTAAATAATGAATAATGAATTATTTTATAAGAAACATAATATATTTTAAATAAATAATTAATGATATTAAAGTTAGCCGACGTTTTTAATTTTTTTATTTTATCTTTAATAATTAAATTAAAACAAAAAAATACTTTTTAAAAATTGCACTTACAATTCTTGAAGTTTTTTACAAGTGAACATTTTTTTTTATTATTTTTAATTATTTTTTCAATAAAAAAAAAATTCTCAAAATTTTTATGTCAGTTAACTTAATTTTCATAATTAAAATATTTTATAATTATCGATTGTAAACTATTGATACTTTGAAGCTCCAAAATAAGTTTATTTAGAAAAATCTTTAATAATAATGAATTAAATTCATATGATAATTAATGATTTTATATTTATACGGTATAGCTAAATTTTTACTATAATAAAACCTATTTGATTGTTTTTAACATTGTTCTTTGATAATTTTTGAATTTTTTTTTTCTTTAAAATTTTTTTTATTATATGCCAAAGAAGTATAACTTCTGACGCGTGTACATAAGTACACACACCATTTTTTTTTTAATTTTTTGCATCTTTATGGTGAATAGCGGGAAATTTAAGTTTTAGCATAATATTAAAATTTTTATGATTGGTATTGAATTGAAAGAGATTGAATTGTAGTACGAAAAATACCGAGAAATATACAATAATTAAAAAAAAATTTTTTTTAAATCAATAAATTGAAAAACTTTATGATTTTCTAAAAAAAGTTTTTTTATAATAAAATAAATATTGTCTACTTGAAACAAAAAGTGTGATATCAGCTTTATAAAAATGAATAAAGGATATCAATTATTGTATTTTGTTATTATTTTTATTAGACTTGTAATTAATAAAAATTATCAAATTTTGTTGTTAATAATTTGTACTTTTAGTTAACTAGCCTCGGATGTACATCCGGTGAGTAAATCTAGGATTATTATTATTTTTTTTTTTTGATTAATAAATAATATGACACGTCATTCGAAACCAAATCTTACACTTTACTCAGAAGGATAATAATAATAACAATAACAATAATAATACTACTTTTTTATTCACATACGTAATAGCTTGAAAGAACGGACAACTTTATTTAAATAATAAAATTACGTAATTGTTTAATATTAAAAATGACAAAACGGTGAAATAATTAATTACCTACACGTGTTAGGTAAAAAGCCATTGACAGTGAAAAACATTTATGGAAACGTGGCTTTTACCATTTACGAGCTATTACTCAATTTGCTGTGAGCCAACAGCTCTTAATATGTACTGCTACCGTGTATATACATGTACAGAAGTAAAATAGCAATGAGTGTAATTCTCTGGGGTCATTGCCAGCACGACAAAAGGGAAATGTACTATTTTATATCCTGCATTATATATTTTATTTACTTTTACTTTTATTTTTTTTCTAAATCGCAACAGTCACAACAATTACATCTTTTTTCTCGGAAAAATTTTTTATCTATGTCATAAAAGATTATTTTCTTTAAAATTTCACTCTTTTCTCAAAGAATTGAGCTTCTTTGATTTGGTGAATAATTTTTAATTAATTTGATAAATAATAAGCTATACCATTTGAATAAGCGAAAAATTCTTAATTCAAAAATTATACTCTCTAACAATTCATATTTACAAACAAGATATATAAATATTGATTTTAAAAACATATTTTGAAAAAAATTATCAGATATTTTACGAGTCCCAAATGCATTCAGTAAATAGTTCCTTGGTGTCCGATAGGTGGCGAGAGGTAGTCAAATATTTTCACTTGCAAAACAGTAGATCAAGTAGTTAAGTAATCTTACTAATTAAAGAAAATTGAGTAAAACTTGAATGACTTAATTGGTATAAATCTTATATTTCACTTAAATGAAAATTTGTAAATAATTATTTTTTGCCTCAATTTATTATTAATTGAAATTTGTTAAATTTTGCAAATATTTAAAAAAAAAAAACAGAATATTTTATATTTCTCGACAGTCTTTAAAATAATTTGTATAGTTATTAAGCGCAAGAATGGTAATTTTTTAAATATTAATTCAATTCAATACCATCCCTATCCCTAATTTGAAATTATTCTTTTGGTCTTTGAGATAATTACAAACGTTGATAATAAAAATTTCTTTAGTCTCTACTTCTTTTGAAACCACTCTTTCTATTTTATAGACTTTATTTTTTGTAGCGTTTTAAGTCTATTTTGTAATAAGTGATGTACACAAGTTAATAAGTGATTTGTACATATAAATATATCACAGCATTTCACTTTGCATTAGTGGCACATGGTATCACAGTCGATTTCGTGCGTTTGCGCATCAGTCTTTATTTAATTTTGTAAGGGCTTATGAAGTCATTATATAAATAAATAATAAAAATATAAAATACAATAGTCATTAAATGGTTACAAATCACTTGTTAAGTGAACTTTTATAAGCATTAACAATAAGCTCTGGCAAATTATGATCCTCCTTCGAGTGTTTGTCAATAATAAAAGTACGAATTAATGTTTTTAAGAATTATCACTGATAACTCTTTTAAATACTTCAGTTTTCTAATAACCAAGACTAGAAAATTCTCGTTTTCCACCGACCCATGCCCGGGTCGAAAAATTTAAACTGATTTTAAGCTAAATGATCTGCATTTGAACTTATTGATCTGTATTTGAACTTTTAAAAACATTTTCATCTGTATTTGATCTACTATTCAAATTATTTTTGATCTGTTTTAAGTCTAAATAACTTTTTAGTAAAATAATTGAGCAGCTATGAATATTTTATGCTGTTTCTAATCTAATGAAACTAAAAAGTTTTAAAAGTTTGATCGGTTTTTAGTCTAGTTAATTTGTAGATGGACTTTATGTTATTGTTTTCAAATTCAATATGAAATCTTATACTGTTTTTGATCTACAATTTTCACTCTAAATGTTCGAAGGCCAAAAGTCGACTAAGATGGTGACTTATAATTTTTTGAACTTAAAAGTATCTCATTAAAAATTATAAGTCGCATTTATTTGAAAAAATAAATTAATTTATAATATATTCATGCGCTCTCTTGTTTTATGAACTGAACGTCGCTTTAATACATTAATATATATTAATAAAATTTTTTAATATTTTTCATTCAATTTAATTTTATTATGTGTATCTATTTTATATGAGAATTTAATCTGTTTTTGCGCGTACTATTCACAATTCAGACCAATTTCAGATCATTTTTAATGTTATAATAAAATTGTTTTCTATTGTTTCAAGACCAAAATCAGACTTTTTTGTCACAATCATTTAGCTGGTTTTGATCGCATCAAGGTCAAAAACAGACCAAAACGTTCTATAATTTTTAGTCGGTTTTTCATCGCCTGTAGATCAAAAACCGACCTTTCACGAATTTGATAATAATAATAATATTAATAATAATAATAATAATATTAATAATAATAATAATAATAATAATAATAATATTTTTATTTATTATTATTTTATTCATGTCTTCGAAGATCCTCTACAGGGCACGGCTTTTCATTCTCTGAAACTGAAATAGTGACCATTCGCTATTTCGTAGTGCAATGTATACCAAACGGTATTCTTCGCACTACCAAATGGTGAATACCGCTCATTAAATGATGCGTGAAAGTATAAAATTTAACATTAATCTTGTCAACATTTTAATCTTGTCTCGATGTATTCACATTGTGTTTATTAACGATAATTAGAAAACTCTAGATTTAGATCCATAATCAAACGATGAGAACTATTTCATAAACGTATATTAATACAAATTTATTAGTTATCACTGCAACTAATATTCGCAGTTACAAAACTTTTATAATCCATGAAATGTTGAGCTATGACAGATGTAAGGTTATAAACGACGTTCAGTTCATAAAACAAGAGAGCGCATGAATATATTATAAATTAATTTATTTTTTCAAATAAATGCGACTTATAATTTTTAATGAGATACTTTTAAGTTCAAAAAATTATAAGTCACCATCTTAGTCGACTTTTGGCCTTCGAACATTTAGAGTGAAAATTGTAGATCAAAAACAGTATAAGATTTCATATTGAATTTGAAAACAATAACATAAAGTCCATCTACAAATTAACTAGACTAAAAACCGATCAAACTTTTAAAACTTTTTAGTTTCATTAGATTAGAAACAGCATAAAATATTCATAGCTGCTCAATTACTTTACTAAAAAGTTATTTAGACTTAAAACAGATCAAAAATAATTTGAATAGTAGATCAAATACAGATGAAAATGTTTTTAAAAGTTCAAATACAGATCAATAAGTTCAAATGCAGATTATTTAGCTTAAAATCAGTTTAAATTTTTCGACCCGGGATCATAAAACAGACTAAATTTTTTGACCCGGGTTATCAATACACTGATAATGTTTGCTACAATTTATGGTAATAGAATGATAAAATTGAAAATTTTTATGATCTTATAGAAGACTGACTATTAATGTAAATCACACAGCGAACATGTATCTAATAATTATCAAAATTGCGGTAAGTAATGTGTGATAAGCAAAATAGATAAAAAATAATACTCATAAAAAAATTAAAAATTTTAAATTGTATAAAACTGACACTTCATTTTTAGAAAGTAACCATTAATGCTACCGATGACAATCAATACCATTAAATCGACAGTGAACGAAGTATCTAGGGTAACATTCATTTTTGTTAAACTTGAAAAAAAAAAACGATACCAGAACCATTAACAAAATTTCTTTCAACTACAACTGTGTGATATTTAATGATAGTAATAAATGAATCTGAGTGCATTAATTGCAACAAAGGGTTATAATTTTTTGTGAATGATGTATAATAAATTTTTTGATATTACGTAATTGATGACCTTGTATCTGTATTTATGTTTAAAATACTGTTGTTATTTATATTGTTACGATCAAAACCAGACAGATTAGCGGGGAACGGTGTGAGATACAGGAAACGTCCGGGCGAATTTAAGTTCTCAGTGTATATAGCATACGGTAATAAATAAGAGAAAAAATAAAATAGGATTCGTAATCAACTTATATTATATATACTATATACCATACATTTATAATGTATTGTGCGTGAGTAAATACATACGTTTAGATGCTCGAAAAAAAGATAAACCGGTTATGACTTTGCATTCATGACGTAAGACGCCGAATTAGTGAAAAGGAAAAATAAAAGAGCTCATACAATAGTAAAAAATTTTAAATGCTTAAGAATCAAAACATTGAATTACTCATTGGCTTGTATTAAAATTTATAAATTTTTAAATAAAGTCATAAATCATGGATTTTGAATTTTTAATTAGTTTCACGGTTTTGGATTAAATTTACACTGAAAAAAAAATAGATCTCATGTTAGTTTATTAATTTTCCATGATTTGAAATTACAATATAAATAAGCTTAAAAAAAATACAATGAGGTCTGATAATTTTTTTGTTAGTTACAAAAAAAAATTTTTTTTAACACTCGGTAGATAAGCTTTCCAAAAAAATGTTTGGGGTTTTTTATTTATTTAGCACGTGGATAAAAGAATTTTAAAGTGTCTAAGTTTTTGTATCAACCTGCCACTAAGAGGAAAAAATTTGAAAAAAAGTGGATAAAAAAAGCTATATAGTGCACCCCATGTATTTTTGACAAAAAAAAATTTGTATCCTATTTTTTCTGTCTTCATAAATAATATAAGCGTTGAAATAATAAATTCAATGTGTTAAAATTGTTGATTGCTTAATTAACACTTAGAAAAATTTCTATCGTTTTTATAGTATTTTTTGAATCAATGTAGATCAATTAACTCTTTCTAAATTTATCTAACCTGTTCATAGATATAGATAAATAAAAAACATTGAATACATTTTTTGTGGTTGAAACACGTGAGGCTGGATTATGAGTTTCTTTTTTGTTCGTACAAAAAATGTATCCTGTTTTTTTGTTTGGGTTTTTTGTTTATTCTATTGTGAGGTTAAGTGCATTTCTTTATCACCAGGTTGATGATGAAAATGTTAGGATGGATTAAAAGCTAATTAAATTAGTAATTGAAAAATTTTTTGAGAAGCCAATTTTGGTGAACTTTATTTTTTGTTTTTTGATTTTTTAACTAATCCATAAGAATTGAAATAAAAAAAAAAATCACTAAGAAAAAAACGGCCCTTCAAAAGTTGACTTTCGTTGAACAGTAGTAACTCAAAATGTTTTAGATTCACAAATAATTTTATTGAATAAAAATTGTAGAAAATAAAATTTCCTTAAAATATCGTACTTAATATTTTTTTGTCCGTCTATTAATTTAAATTATGAAGTGCGCCGAAGTTTCATAAACAAATCACTGCTAATGCTGGAAAGTGTGGGGTCATTTTTTTCAAGTAAAATATATTGAAAAATCATTTTTATTGGAAAATAGTTCTATAAAAGCATCTATGATAGTGGAAGAAAAGATTTTTGGGTAAGAAAATTGAAAAAAAAATTTTTCATTATTTTGCAGTATTCAAGAAATCTTTGAAACAATTACTGTAACTTCAAGGGTGAAAAATAAATTAAAAATTTGATGTACGCAAGATCATTTTGAAAAATTAATTTTTGGAAAAAATTTTTTATTTGTATTCTATTTTAGTGTTTTATTATGTCTTTTCATTATTTTTCTAGTATATGTAGATGAAAATATTTGTAAAAATTTATTTTTTGAAGTTTCTTGTAACATCTTAATTTGCAGAACAAAAAAATTATGTCAAAGAACATATGTTTCGAGTCATTGATTTATTTTAAATTTTACAACTTTTTTCAAGAAATTTTTCAACATAAAATTGATCCAACATAGAAATTTTCAAGATCTAAATTTGTTATTTAAAAAATAATTTTTGGATGCTTCTAGATAAATAGAACAATAAATTATTATTATTACCTTTTTGTAACTGGTTATGATCGGCATTCATCTTGGCCTGTAACAAAAAATGCTAAGTCTCAGAAAGTAAGAATCTGTAAAAAAAAGCCCCGATAACAGCCAAAAAAAAGAATAAAAAAAGTAAGAAATAAAAATTCACCTCGTAGCCTTGTTTTGCGCCTCGTCCAGTGCCCCAATAATCCGTGTCTTTCTCGTGGGGATTGCATTGCTGAAAAAGACAAAACGAATAAAAAATTAAACCCTCTGAACGAATGAAAAAAATAATAGCCCTGTACTTATGGGCATTGTGCTTATAATGATGAACAAAAGGAGAAAAGAGTGAAGTGAAAATGAAAATGCAAATGAATCGAAATATGAAACAATATAACATAAATAATAGAAGAGTAACATATAATGTAATATAATATAATATAATATGGTGTGAAATAGCTTCCATCAAGAGTTAACAGCTCTTTTATATAAATGTGTAACCCAACAATTGAAGCTAAAACTAAATGTTTAGATTTAAAACTTTTAAAACTGGATGTGTCCGTTATTTGCAGGACCTAACTTACAAGACTGCTATAACCCCAACCAATCTAGCCAACATTTAAACCTTCAACCCCTTATTTTAACTCTATACAACTGTACCCTAAGCTTTCATCTCCCTCGTCTTTCCGTTCGCATTTTCGCTGTCTCTCTTCTGCACTAGAGCGGAATAGAACCATATTTACCAAGTTTCGCGACAATATATAGGTACTAAAAATAAAGAAAACTTGATCCCTTTCTGCAACTAAAACTAGTACTGGAACTCCGAAGCTTTAACTTTGGATTCTTTCTAATGAAAAGAGTCATTCAAATTTTGAAACACTTGACTTGTCAATTAATTTTTTATTTTTAGATCTAACAATTAGTTACATAGTTATTAAAACGTATATAGCAAATTAAATCGTTTTTGTATATTTATTTTCTTTTAATTCTTTCATTTCTTTAAATGTAAAGAATGGAAAATAATTTTTTTGAGTATTATTCTGTGCACTGAGAAAAAAAAATACTTTTACTCAATTAACAGTTTCTTGGTTCAAAAAATTCGATCACGATCAAATATTCTATTGTTATTAATTATTAATTATTAATTTCTGAAGAGAAGAGCATCAATATTTATCTTTGGATAATAGATAAACAAGAGAATACCTTTATTTAAATTAAGTAAAAATTATTTCAATCAATTTAACCAATTTTTGAGCTGAAAATATATATTCTTGAAAATTTTCAAGAACATGAATTTTTGTATCAAGAAAATTTTCTTAAGAAAAGTTTTTTTTTTTCAGTGTAGCAAAATAGATTTTAAAAAAATTTTATAGAATTTTTTGCGACAAATTTTTCCCAATATTTTATTAATCTCACTAATCATGAATATTAATCTGTCAACAGTGACTCTACTGACAATGAAAAAAGCTAAAACGTTTATAAATTTTAAATAAGAGACTTGGACTCTTTTCAGTTTTATCCTGATTAAATTTTTTTATGCTAGTACTGTACCTAGCCGTATAGTATCTATGAAATTTATATTAAAGTAGATACTTAGATTGACAACTTCCTATCGATTTTACGACACCCGGAAGTGAAGTAAATTTTTATAGCCTTCGAAATTCGATTCCAAACTCTTAAAAATTTATAATTTTTCCTGACTACGCGCTTAAATATTTATGCTCAGAAAAATTATGTAAGTCAAAAATAAATTGCAGCCGTAAAAATTCGTGATCTTTTGGAACCTTGAAAACAAATTTTATTGATTGAAACTTTCAATACATTGAAAAGCGAATATTAAACATGATTTTGTTTTTCTAATTTTGGCTTCAAAATTTTATTACTTTGCTTTTAACTTTTTTAATTTTCGTATCCACAAAAAAAAAAAAAAATACTTTACGTAGTCAATAAAAAATTTTTTCTTTCTTTGCAATCCCTAAAAAACCGAAACCAGCCCAATGCCAATAATTTAACCCCGTGCATACAAAACACAAAGCTGGATGCCCCATGCCATGAGAAAGAGGACAAATTATATTTACTAAGGGT
This sequence comes from Cotesia congregata, assembly GCA_905319865.3. NCBI lineage: Eukaryota > Metazoa > Arthropoda > Insecta > Hymenoptera > Braconidae > Cotesia > Cotesia congregata. The sequence goes on along the minus strand of CAJNRD030001120.1, from coordinate 3,990,235 downwards.
AAAATATCTGACCAAGGGTCCTGAGAAGGGAAACGAGGTCATCCCTCATTCGATATCCTATGACCCAGTCACCCACGTTGCTTCTTCTCTCTTTCCCTCCAACTTCTGCTCCTTAAAGGGCAATGCTCTCAAGTTGTTTGTCGACTGAAACGTTACGCAAACTTTCAAATAAAAAACAAAATAAATAATCCAAACCAAACTAAACCGAATTGGAGATTCAAAAGACTTTATTAAGACTCAGACCATTTCTCTTCCTCCCTACCCCCTACTTATGCTCTTCACTATCTATTTACACAAGTATAAATAACTAGTATGTACACAAAGTACTTGAAGCAACACGACGGCTACAGGTGGCTTTGACGAATAAAATTCCTGGGAAAATTTTAAAACTACTTTTTTTCATTTAGTGCTAGGACATTTCGACGGACGTATTCACCCCCCCCCATTTCCACTTACACTTACAAAATTGAATAGTAAAAAAAATTCGGGCTCCACGTCCTTTAAGAGCCAGTTCCGCTGGATAGGAGCTCGGGGATCAGATCCAGATTTAATTCTCGTCTTATGGAATCAGGGTGGGATATAAATAAAAAATGAGTGAGTGATGTTTCCTAATATCTCCAAAACCGGAAGCAGTTTAGCTTATTTTTTCATTGTACATTTATTTATAGTTTACGTTTCGTGAGCTTGCGTGATGGACGCAATACTTTTGTTGAAAAAGCTCAGCTTGAACTTTTTAGTTTTTTTTTTTTATTTTTTTGCCCAGGTCTAAGGTCGGAATCGGTCGGAGCCAATCGATTGGCTCTTGCTTTTTTATTATTGTTTTTTTCTTTATTATATATATGGGTATAATATGAATGTATGGATGTGGGAAGGGGAGGTGGGTCGATTTTTTATCATGAAATGTGGGAATAAAGACTCATTGACATTTATTATTTATTAATGCGTGTTCTTTGAATATGGGAACTAAAGAATATATTTTTCCACTTATTTTAGTCCGAAAACTAGATAATTACTACTGCAGTAGTTACTATTATTAGATTATTTTATTAAGGAACAAAAATGGTTTGTACTTTTCGGACGGTTTTGTACTTATTGTTCTTAATTGATTTCATTCGAGTTTAATTCGCGGAGCTATGAAGCACTGAGAAAGTTTTTACGAACTTTGGTAAGAAATTTAATTTGATGGCAAATTAGTATAATTTATTTTTAGTAGATTTCGATTTAGTTCATTTTTATATGGAAAAGGTAGATTGAAGAAAAATTTAATAGATTTTTTTGGAAAGAATTCAATTCAGTAAAAATTTTTTTATATTGGAAGCCCGTAAAAAATTTTTCTAATACGACCTGATATTTTCATGTATGGCTATATTAAACAATTTTAAATGTATACGGTTTGATATGTTCATACGCATAAATATATGGCATGATAAGGTCTGATCGTATATAATTTTCTCTGACCAATAGAAATTGGTCATATTAGGCTATATTTGATTAAATATACCTTTATATGTCATAATAAAACCTGGTATGCTCACATAAGACCTGATCGGCTGCCCAATTTCAAAACACACATTTAAAAACTAACATTTAAAAATTTTTTTTCAATTTTTCTTATTAAAAAAAAGTTTGCTCGCCAAATTGATGACAAATTTGATTTATGAACAGAAAATACTTACATATAAATATTTTTAAGAAAAATTCTTGAAATTAAGGTCTAAAAATTATAAAAAATGCAGCAATACTAACGAAAAATCAGGTATAAAAATTTTGCAGTTACTGTGTTCTAAAATTGGGCAGCCGTGATATGGTCATATACATCCATATAGAACGTTTGGATCAAAGATAGTACAAAAAATTTCCGATAAAGGGCGCACCATCGCAGAATTGTTTCATTACAAGAAAGATAATTTTGAACTATTAAGAAATAAAATAAAAAAAATTTTTTCCACGCTCCTAAAGAGTTTGGCTGACATTGGTTTTTAGTTTGATCAATTATTAAACCAAGTTTTCTTATCGAAATTTATTTATCGAAGAAGATCCAAGTATTAGACGATCTGATAGAATAGCTGAAAAACAAAATAATGTCACCTTCAAGACACCAAATTTTGTCACAAGTCACAACCAGCTATGAACATTCCTTTATTGTTTCAACTATTCGTCTGTGGAAATATTTACCAACTGAAGTTGTAAATTCTCAGAGTCTAGAAATTTTTAAAAACAAAATGTTTGACTATTTGCTAGAACTTGAACTAAAAGATCATTAATCTTTCATTATCTTTCAAAAATTTCCCTCAAACTGCGTTGTTTATGACGAATCAAATTTCAAATTTATCAAACTGTTAATGTATTACTTAAAAGATCCCAGTTGTTAAATTGCTATTAAATTGTTCAATTAATCAAGTTATTGTATCTCTAATTATGTACAAATTTTATTGCTGATTAAATTTTCTACGTGATACTATGTTACTATGTTATACAAAATACTTTTTGTATAAAACTTGCCATTCGGCATTTGCCTTGGCATATTTTTTCAAATAAATAAAATAAAAAATTAAAAAAAATTTTTAAAATGATAAAAAATTACTTTTTTACTCAATTTATGACAATATCAGAAAATTATTATAGGAAGGTTAAGGTAGGAGTAAAAAGGGCTGTTTTTATTGATGTAGGTTTATTAATTCTCTACGAAAAAAAATTAACGAACCAAGAAAATATTTAGAGATGAAAAAGCTTCTTCGACGAATTAAAAATTTTCTTGCACCAAGAAAGTCTTTGCATCTGAATATTTCTTCACTTTTTTCAAGATAATTTTGGTTTTTGTAAATGTTTTTTGGAATTATGAATTGTATTTAAAAAATGTTTTTTTCGTTTATCGAAAATTTTTGAGTTGAATTTTTGTCGAGTAAATCGAGTTATTAAAAAAATAAAATACCGTACAATGCTAGCAAGCATTGCTCTCAAGCTATCAAGCTTGATAAACGAACTACGTTATACTCTTTGATAATTATTTAAAATAATACATTAGTACTAATTCAATGAACGAAGAATGGAATGAGATCAAAAATGTTAAAAAACTGGACACGATAATATTTTATTTCAAGTATTCTTTTTTTTCTCGTATCATCTCAATTTAAAAAAAAAATAAATATTCAACTGAGCAGCTAAATGAAAGCAATTAATTAAATGTACTTATTGTATATATATGATAAAATAACTGCTTTGAATTTTTTTAAGCCTTCAGTATGGGTCATAGCAAAGATGAAACGGTTAAAAGTTTACTTCAATTCGATGAAAAGTACTTTTTATTATGAGAAAATTAAATTTCAAAAAAAGGAGTATTACTAAACTATACTCTGTCTACTTTACGATGAATAAAAAATGTAACCTTGAGTATTCTCTGTAGATTATGAAAAATTCCATCTCAATTTGAAATGTAGTTTATTAGCTATAATGAAATATTTATTAGAAACTTTCCAGATTTATATTGAACATTCCACGCCAAAGCGGACGGTTTGAAAATATTTTCTTTTTTCTTTTTTTCAATTTTTAGTACTCATTAAAAGCTGCTTTTTGATTAATTTTAATGTTCTTATCTGTTCGTAAGATATCAAACTTAAGAAAAGCTTTTTTCTTTATTGTTGCTTATAACTTCTTTATAAATGGTCCAGAAATAAATTTTTTTTCAAAATTTTTGTTTTCCAATAGTCTTTTAAAAAATTCTTATCATCAGAAAAGTTATAAGTAAAACGCAAAATTAATCAGTTATTTTTATTTAATATCTCTTGAAAGGGTAACTAAAAAATTAAGAAAATCAAAAGCAAAAATTTCAAAAATATTTTCTAGAATTTCTTCGATTGTCTTTTGATTAAACAGATATTTCTTAATCCAAATAATTTACAAAGGCTCAAAATTTTAATTTTCCTAATTAATCGCTAAAAAAATTACCTTTTTCTCCGAAATACATTTGTATATTTTTTACAAAAAAATAAAAAATGAAAATCCATCTAAAAAATGAATTACAATCCTCGAAGAGAATTTAAAAATTCATGCAAGCTCATAATAGTTTACATCGTCTAAAAAATGCATCCGAAAGAAAAAAAAAAAGTTATAAAATAATTTGGATTAAAAAAAGGCAGAGGTCTGTCTATAGAACGGCGGAGAACCGTGCATACAAACCGAAGCAAAAAATAAATAAATAACAAATAAAGTAATAAAAAAAAAAGAATTAACACGTAACCAGGAGCTTGGGAGTTTGGAAGCAGCCATGTGAGGCATCGGCGGAGTCCTCTTTGGTGGTGGGGTTTTTAAAAAAGTAAAAAATAAAGAGTAGAGGGAATCTAAAGAAAAAATAAAAAGATGGAGGAGTATTTTTTCCACCCCTGTGGCTCGTCAGAGTACCGATGGACTTGTGTGGGTTTCGGAGGCTCTACCTCCTCTTGTATTGGTTCCCCTTCTGTTCTATACCGTGTATTCCTATATTCCTATATTCCTATATTCCTATATTCCTATGTTTCGTAGCTATTCCTATGTTGGTTCAGAGCTTGGGAGCTTCAGAGGTTGGTAAAAACGAGTGAAAGAAAGGTATAAAGTGGAGAAAGGGAAAAAAAGACATGGCTAAAAAATAAAAATAATATAAAATAAAGCATAGTTTTTCCTCCACGGGGGAAACTGAACCCGAAGGGAGGAGGGAAGGAAAGCCCGATGTGCTTGTGAGGGAGAATCGAGAATGCAAGAAAGTATTGGTACAATAGGCGAGAGCTTCGATAGCAAAAGGACGCCGACGAAAAGAAGCTCTGGACGAGGGTAAAAGGGGGGCAAGGGGGAGGGGGATGTAGTGAATAAAGAAAAAAAAAGTAATGAGTAAAGAAGAAGGGGACGGGGATGGAAGAAAATAAAAAAAAAAAAACCACGATGAAGCGGCTGCGGAGAAGGAAGAGGAGGAGGGCTGGGAGGATACTAACCACCCCCGGGCGCCTCAAAGCTTCGCGTACGAGATAGGGGGTGAGGAAGAAAAAAAGGCGTAAAAAATGCAGGAGGTAACAGGAGGAAAAAATCGGGCTGCCTAGAAAAGAAGAGATGGAGATAGAGACCGAGACCGAGACGGAGACGGAGATCCAGACGGAGACAGAGATCGAGATGAACCTCGGAGCTTCTGAGCGAGAGAGGGACCGATGGAAAGAAGGTGGAGAAGGTGGAAAAAAGAGGAGAGCACACAGCAGAGAGGGTGCCTTTTTTTTCTCTCCCTGCACATGCGTGACCGTCCGCGTACGAGGCGTATTGATCAGCCGAACGGCACGACGCCCGGCGTCCTTTCGCAGAGCGAACCTTTTTTTCGGTGCTGCGAGATAAAGATGTGAGATGCGATATGCCGGGCTTCTTTTCGCCGATAAGGGTAAGCGACCTACCTCAACTTGAAAGATGTGACGTCACTGAGGGTGATCATTTTTGGGGGCTCGGGGTGATAATCAGTGGGATTGTCGTTAGGTAGATCGGTAATTGGTCTTTTTTATGTTAAGGTTCCAAGTATTGGAATTTTTGTTTATAAATGTTGCGGGAATTTGGAAATTTGAATGTATGGCGGGAAATTTTTGAATTTGGATTTTTTTATTATTTAAGAAATTTTTTTTTAACGTTACATAAGTTTCTTATTGAAAAAAACAAGTAGGATTTTTGTTTATAAAATATTTAAAATTTTTGAAAAATTGATACGTATTTTTTAAATAAATTTTTTGGAAAAGAAATTGTAATTTTAGATTTGAATTACCAAAAAAAATAAAGTATTCTCAATATTAGATTAAATTAATAAAGTACACAACTTGTTGACTATTAAGTTTACATGAAAACTAATCACTAAAGACCATTTAATTCTCGATAAAAAAATAATCCATTAGTTTCAACTTCAAAATTTTTTTATCACTATTTTATAGCTACTAAATTTAAGATACAGTATTTAAATTGAGATAACTCATGACTTATTGACTTGGTTGTGAAAAAAAAAAAAAATCTTTTTTCATAGAAAATTTAATTTTCTGTAAAAAAAACATCAATTCTTTCGATAAATTTTATGATTACTGCTTTAAATGTAAAGTTACTATTTTTTATTACTATTTTATCGACTATTTTTTTATAATAAATTGTAGTAGCTCGTAAAATGTTAAAATTACATAAAAACTTGTGAAATTGTTTAAAAAAAAAATTATACTCTTGAAGAAAAAGATTTCTTAAAATTTTTCTTATTAACGCAGTATTTTACATAAAAAAAATTCAAAAAAACTAAATTTGTCATTCTTAAAAATTTGAAATATTTTTAAAGAAAAAAAAATTTTTATTTCTAAAAAAGAATCTGTTAACTTTTTTCCAAAAACCGTTTTTATCTAAGTTTGCTAATTATTTGTAGCTCTATTTTAAAAAGAATTAAAAAAAATTTTAATTTCAAAAATATCAAAATAAAAATCAATTTTTTTTTATAATTTTCTGATGAAAAATAAAAGCAAAAGTTTTCGGTAAGAGTTAAAATTTTCCCATTTCTAAAAGCTAAAAATAACACAAATAAAAATTCCTTATTTTGAAAACAAGAACCCATAATTAAGAAAACGTAAAACCCTAACCATAACAAACTCTTCGAATTAATTTAAATTTCCACTCCCTCTGTCTCCCACAAGCTGGTCTGCATTTTCTCACATGAAAACTCGTTCTAAAATAAAAAAGCTCTTCTTTCCCAAAGCGATCGACTAGAAGTAGGATCTTGATAAATTGACAGCAGCTGGACAAATGTCTCTCTCGGGTAACCCTTAATTAACCACCTACTAAGGAGCTGTCACCCTCCAAAAACTCGACTTATAAATCCAGATCTCAAACACTGCACCCTCTACTAAAAAAGCAAACTCTAATCTACATAAACACCCTGGTCACCGAAACCGAGCAACAAAGTCTGCAATTAATAAATAACAGAATAATCCATAAACTAGCAAAGCAGCAAGTGAGTGGTACAGATCCCTCAGCTCATCCTTGCACTCACTCGCTCACTCTGCTCGAGATAGACAGTGGGAAGATTAATATTTAAACATTAAACACATGTGTTCCCACAATTTTAAGCTCCTATCTAACATGTTTTATTTTATTTTTATTTTAGTTTTTTTATCCTCCGTCCATGTCAGCCTCTTGAGAAAAAGATAGTGATATAAGTATATCAAGCCGAGGCCCGTAAGTCTTTTTGGAGTTACCATAGCCCCGATACAAATTTGGTTGCGAACAAGGACGGAGAATGCTAAATTTTGTACACATGTGGTGAACGATCGTGTGACTTCCCTCCTTAGACAAGACTACTACTCGAATCGAGGAGAAATTTACGACACATGCTACAACCTACATATACTACATACTACATGTATAACTATAACTACAACTATGAGATTCACTTTATTCCTTCTATATTATATTTTTTATTTTATATATAACATAATATTGTGTACACCAGAAATTCTAGAGTCTAAGTCTATGTCAAGGAGTCAAAAGTCTTGAGTTCAAAGTCTAGTTAAAGTGAAGTAGAGTAAACTACGGGGTTTCAAGTAAGGAGGATAAGACGGGTGATAAAACTCAACAGTTGGCATTCAATCGCTCTCTTTTTATTTCTTACTCTTTTCTTTAAGTTATCACTTGGCCCTATATACTATATACTATTATATACTACTCCTCTCCCTATTCCTACTCGTTACAAACTTTACACATTCTGATTGATAAACCGGGAGCTGGCTTTTTGATTACTGTTTTAGTATCAACACAATTTTTGTAAACAATTTTTTATAAATAGACTTCGTGGAAGAATTAGTCGGTTAAAAAAAGTAACTTTATTTCAATTTTTTTAATTAGTTGTGATTGTTTGATGGGAATTTCATTTTTTGGCTAAAATCATGCATATTTTCTTATTGCACGACTCATGATGCGGAGCATTAGAGAGTGCTTTACGATCGAAAAAAATTTTTTTTTTTTTTATTTCAATTAATTGACACTAAATTTTTTGAGTTTTTCCATTGTCTTATTAAGTATTAATAAAACCATTAAAATAATTGTTAACATACTGCCTTGAAAATTAATAATTTTCAAAAGTAGGAAGTTATAGATTACGGCCTGACTTTGAGAATGCGAGTTTTCATCCGATCTCTACGTTTTGAGGTCCTAGAAAGCCGTTGCGACTATTTTCGACTTGACATTCGGCCGTGTTGTTTAATTGTTATTAATTTTTTTTGGCTGGCGATTGAAGAAATTTCCTATTTTCTGAGCAGCTATATTTAAAACTTTATTTGTAAGTACAGCTTGAAGATACTATACTCAATTGTGTAGCTAGCTGATCGTCAGTGATGCACAGAAAAAAAGGTTCACTTGAGCCAAGAAAATATTTTTTGTTATACTCGCTCCAAAAGTTCAACTTTTAAGCGCTGGGTGGCGTCCAAAAAGGTACTCATTTCTAGAGACTTTACCATACCGGTTTTTTTTTCGCGGCCTAGGCCGCAAAGTTTATTTTCCCCTTCTTTTCCGTATTGTCCTTGTGCAATCGGATGAAATTTAGAACAAAATAAATCAAATTCTAGTGTACCGACCGATGGATTTTAAGTAAATTTTAAACTTAATTACTATTGAGTGACGCTAATTCTTTCTCTGCTGACAGTTTATTACGAAGCGGACCTAATGTTAATAAAATAACAAGCGCGTTATAAATAAATATTAATAATAGGATAATTAATATAAAATTAAGTTTTTTTGCTTATTAACTGTTAATAAATATTTTTTACCTGTTAACAAATATTTATTAAATCGTATGATGTTAAAAAATCATTTATTAACCGTCAATTAAGCTTATTAAATATAAAAAAATTCCTCTATCAGTGTGCTCAATGAAAAATATTTAAAAGTTTTGTATTAAACTAGTTTTAATGTAACAATTAATTTCTAAGTAGTTAAATATTATTTAGTAAAAAGAGAAAAATAAAAAACTTGGCGTATGAAATTAGAATAAACATTGTTTTTAATTTATTTTTATTTCTAATTATTATACAGCAATTTCTAATTATTTATTTCCAATTCTTATGATATATTACAATATTTTTTTTTTTTAATAATGAATTTATATTAAATCCAACGTTTTGGA
>CAJNRD030001120.1:3970210-3980743 GCA_905319865.3 Cotesia congregata | reverse complement strand
AAAAAAAAAATTAGTTAAATACAAAAATTAATTTGACTCTTTCAAATCAGCTGCTAGTAACCTGTCCGTGATTTGGCAACGCTGTCCTTCGGTTGTTTACATTTTCATTTGTACAATATAACCTTAACCACGTTTAAATTTTTACATTCAGTGTAAATAAATAAATTAGTTTGGATTTATTGAATGGTCTGAAGCTCGCGCGATACGCAACTTTGCCAAATGTTTTGACTCCATTTTAACGTAGTTTACTTGAGAATTTTTTGTGATTTTTAATTATTAATTTCTCAATAAATATCTCGGTAACTGATCTATTTTATTGCAAAAAAAGAAACCTGAATATTTTGAAAATCTAATTTTTAGTTTTTTTTTACTTCATCTAATCCATGACTGATAGTATAATTTGAGAAATACTGCAAACGTCTGACTTTCTCGTAAGACTTTGAACAAATACTAACATTTAAAATTTTATTTTTTCAAAAATTTGTCCGGTAAAGTATAATTTAAACCTCACTATTAGATAAATAAGGACCTTAACTATTAGAAAAAAATTGAATTTACTCATAATCTAATATTTTTTATTTTACATTGGCGGCGAAAGGACCTCCTTAATTATTAGAGATGTATTTGATTGAATGATAGTACTTACTATTTCAACAAAATCAAATCAATATATTATATTCATTACGTTTATTTATTGCGTTATATTTATACTTGTTACTATATTTATACTCGTTACACTTGTTAACACACGTTTATTTTCTTTTTACTAATTTATAAATTTTTATGTCGATATAGTAGCTGTACCCATAAAATATTGGCCATAATTCGATAGAGTTATTGATTGTCGTGCCAAGTAGCATCGCGGGAAAAACTAGTAGCATTGCGAGATGTGCGATGCAGTATGGGGCTGGCGGCAATGCTGTCACGTCAAACCTACTATGTGCCCGTGTAATAGACGCAACAATTCTGGTACTATACAGTATAGTAGATACTCCTATACTCATAGGAATTATAGCAATGCTCTGCAGCGACATAGGGATATCCGCAATGTATTTCTTTCCGTGTAAAATTAATTTCTTGCATTAATAAACTCAGGAAAAACAAAATATAAATAAACATTTTATAAATCTTCAGCTGCATTATTTTAAAGTGAAAACTTCAAATTTTGAAGTACACAATGTGAATTTTAATTAATATATTAATATTTTTATTAATTTTTAATGCCTCCAAATTACAAATTTAAAAATGCGTGAACAATTTCATCGGAATTAAAAACCGAAAATACTGTTTTATTTTGATAAGTTCTCAAAATTTTTTGACTGGAACATCATGATAACGAAATCTTGAGCTGTAAATTAATTTTATTAGGCAATTAAACGACTCGAGGAACAAACTTTGTTGGTAGGAATAAAATATAGTTTGGATAAAATATAAAAGAGTATAAAAATAATATAAGTAAAGTTTTTCGAAGCCTGACCCAAATAAAAGAGGGAGTAAAAGTGTATATAGGTAGACTATATAATATTAGGTTGGTATACGGCACGACCCAGACAGTTTTTTTCTAAAAGACTATCTTAGGTTATAACCGGGAAATTCCCATTCTTGGTCATAACATCGCGCCATAGAAAACTGCACTGGGGTAGTCTGCAGACAATTCGCAGTTAAATTTTTATAACCGTACACTAGAGAACCAGTAGTAGGTACGGCATTATATAGAAGTTCAAGTTGCAGAGCCACCAGACGCGGGATAGCCACGGCCTGCTCGCGGAAAAACCCATAAACCTATACGTCTACACACATATATATTATATATTTTACCCTCAATCTCTACCCGGTGCCGCTGGTATCCTCGAGCCCCACCCCCCAACTCCCAATCTCAACTCGCCCCACATCTCTATCCCGGCCCCACATCTCCTGTGTGTCTCAGTGCCCCTTGCCACGTCGCTACACTAAACCGAAAGTCGTTACAGTATAAACGGGAAAATGCATTTTACCCCACACTCTAACCCACCTTTATCCACCCCCGCCTTCACTCCCACCACCTTTATTCTCATTCTCTCGTTTAGTTTTAGCTTTTTTGTTATTTCCTTTCTCTATATTCAATCCTTCCATTCTTTATTGGCTTATCCGTTTTATAGTTTCAAGAATTTCGTGAAAAGCATTATTAAATTAAATAGCTTAAATTTTTCCATGTTATTATCATTATCATTATTATTATTATTATTATTATTATTATTATTATTATTATTATTATTATTATTATTAGAGGGTTTTTTTCTTATTTTAACATTAGAAATTTTAAATTGTTGAGAAGATAAAATTTTTCCGTTCACTTTAATTCGATTTCCTAGTTCACTTTGTATAATATGTACATCGACTTGTGAAAAAGTACAAAGGCTTGGTACAGATAATTTATTTATTTTTTTTTTTACTAAGAAAATTGGCAATCTATTTGGTTCTTTGCGACTTTGTTATCTAGCGCTAGAATTTCAAATAATACTTGGCAAGAATTTTACAACAAAAATTAAAATTTTTTTTGGATTCAACTTTCTCTTTAACTATTTTTCTAAAAAATCGTGAAAAATGTTTGCAAATTTCCCGCGCTTTTAACCTAAAAAACGCCGTTTTTGAGCGTAGTTTTAGCATCAGAGTACTACCGCCATCTAACGAAACTCTTGAAAAACAATATCAAGACGTTGCATTGATAAAGAATCTAATTTTATAAAATTAAAATTTTTAATTTCCTAATTTGTTTACCAACTAACTTCAATAATGAAATTAAAAATATATAAATTACACACAGAAAAAAAAGTCATCTTGAGTCAAGTAATATTTACTTGATCCAAGTATATTCAACTGAAGATAAAATATATTCTTGAGTTAAGTAAATTTTTTTCTTGTTTTGGTCAATCTTGGTTTAAGCAAATATTCCCTAGTTCCAACATGCTTACCAACTTAAGTGAAGAAAAAAAACCTCTTAATCCAAGTAAATCATTCTCTTGGTTTTAGAACTTGCTTGACGTACACACGGGCGCATCGAGGTCCGAGTAGGACAGCAGCCGCGCGGAAACCCATTTTCAACATTAAATAAAAATTATTGTTTATGGAGCTAGAGTTCCGGGAGTCGAGACTTTTTTTCAGAAATTTCCTCCTCTTTAAGGATCTTTTTTCTGATTGTTGATATCACTTATAGTTATTGAGTTATTAACGCAACAAATTTCTAACCGTGTACTTTGTATGAGTCGAGCAAATACTTGTATATACAAATATTTTCGTCACTACACACTTAACTGTAAATCAGTAATATAATGGGAAATCAGCAAGTTAAAAATTAATCAAAAATGTCTAATTAAATGAACACAAAAAATAAAAATCATGCATAAGGTTATTTTTTTTAATTTAATTCTTTATTAAAAAAATCTCGGTTTAGTTCCAAAAAATCACGTCACCAACGTTGGCGCTACTTTCCAAACCAAGAGAAAGATTTACTTGGGATAAGTATATGACATTATTAGTTCAAGAATAAACAAGAAGTAAATTTTTAAGAAAATGATTTTCTCGAGTCAAGATGACTTTTTTTTCTGTACATATTTAATAAAATAAAAAGACTTTAGTAAATTTAATAATTTTCATACAATGTGGTTTTAAATTTAGCCCGCACGTGGTAAACGTACCCAAGCTGGCGAATAACGAGCTTAAAACTTCAGGATATAGAATTACTCGATTAAAAGAAGACATTAAATTCTTCATATGATATACGCATACAAGTATACATACATGAGATACTTTAGTATGATATTTATGTTGTATAACAGAATTCAGCAGCTCCCTTTTACTAATAAAAAACATCTGGTTAAACCTTATAACCTCAACAATAGAATAAATATGAAGATATTGATAATTAAGAAAAAAAAAGAATTGAAGTTGTTTTTTTATAAATTTATTTTTTTTAGGTTGTGACGCATAAGATCATGCATATGATCATGATCATACATGACATGGATAATCACGCATACCATTGTATCACCATTATCATGCATGATATGCATACTCATATGTTGTGATGACACATATGTTTCTTATGTAATCATTAATCATATAATCACTTAATAATTAATCACTTTATAGACAATCATGCATGCCATTATGGATAAACATGGGCGATTATGATTATGATTACGTATAACCACACTGAAAAAAAAAAAACTAACTTGGTTCAAGAGAACAATTTTCGGAATAAGAAAATCTTTTAAAGAGTTTGATTGTTTTGGATCAAGACGAAAATTTTTTGAATGAAGAAAAATTTTTTAGTTGAAGAATTTATTTATTTAAATCAAGGCAATAAAGCTTTTCAAAATGATTTTCTTGGAACAAAAATTTTATTCTTGAGTCAAGTTAATTTTTTTCCAATGCATGTTTGATCATTTATGAAATCATATATGATCATACATGATATGCATGCTCAATTGCTATGACACATCATATGGAATGCCAAATATGGACACGCATATGGACATATGTAATTGCTAGCTGTATCCCGCCCACTTCGTTGACCACTTTAAAGAATTGCATTTTTAGATCTAGACTTGAAATTTAATTAGAGTATTGTTTTGATTTGTACAGGTTCCAAATGTGCATTGAAAGTTTTAGTTTAAGTCATTGCAAGTCTCATAAGTGCAGTTGAAATCTGGCTAACTTCAAGTGCGAAGAATTTTTCTCAGTGACATCAATTTTTATAGAAAATAAATTCAACATGTTTTTTATGAATTTTATTGAAGTAAGTCACCAAATTTTTTTCACATATCTAGTGTTTGGAAAATGCATTTATTTTAATCTGTTACATTCCCGCGATCCCACAATAAGAACAATTTATAAGTTATGTAATCTGAATTGCTACATGTAATGTTAAATTTTGGAAACCTTACAATGACTTTTTTCCCCGCTGCTAAAGAGACGTTTGTTGTAAGGAAATTTTTAGTAAATATTATTGAAACTCAATAGACATCCTAAATTTCATGTTTCAAAAAATCTTAGTTAATAAACAACATTTTTAGTAGTTTTCAAAGAAATCTAACTATTTTATTTCATGGAACCAATTATCATAACCAAACACAGGATCAGTAGATAAATATAAATTTTCAACACTTAGTTCACCAGACATAATTAGCTTCTTTCTTAAACTTTTTTTAAATTATGTTAAATCAATCAAATATTAAGGTAATGTAATGAAAACAAAAGAAAATCGTATTAAAAACAAATGAATGAAAAATGAGAGTCTTTTGTTTTTATTAGTGGGAAAAATGTATATAAAAGTAAGTCATAAAAAAATGAGAAAAGGTTGATAAAATCCGAAAAATAAATAGCCTATAACCATCTACGAAAAATTCTGCGTCGAATGGTATCAGTCCCATTCCGATAGCTTCAGTAATTTTGACGTCAACTTTAGTCAAAGGAACCCTATTTTGCTTATATATATATATTTTTTCGCGTTTTTTTGCAGTTATCTCGTAAATGACAAGAGCTACAGAAAAAATGTAGATGACAAACTTGTAGAGCATTCAATTTCCTACAAAAAAGGTCCTGACCACCAAGTTGCTAAAATCAATATTTTCGGAGATATTTAATATTTTTAAAAGATATTTTTTATAATTTGACGCAATTTTCGATAATCATTTAAAATTACTAAAAATTAATCATTAAATATCTCCGAAAATATTGATTGTAGCGACTTGGTGGTCAGGACCTTTTTTGTAGGAAATTGAATGTTCTAGAAGGTTGTCATCTACATTTTTTCTGTAGCTCTTGTCAATTACGAGATAACTGCAAAAAAACGTGAATTTCATGGAAAAATCAAGTTTAAAGGCCTGTACTACCTCGCCGGTTCGAGTTACGGCTTGGCTGCAATGGACACTTTTGTAGAGCATTCAATTCTGAAAAAAACTCGTCCATGGTCAAAGCGATGCTATGAAATGCCACTAAGCTACAGAAATTTAAACACAAAAAAATCAGAGTTCCTGTGTTTTTCAAAGGGGAAATCTTTAATTAATAATTAAACACCTGGGTCGAGGTCTTAATATTAATATTAAGGGCCCAAACTTTCAGGGTATTTTTTCTTGGGTACTTGCAACAAAATTTCACGATGGAACCGAAAAAAAAAATAGTTGAAAAAAAAAAAGCACCCTAATATATATAGATTAATGGCTATATCTGATCGATGATAAGTGATTATGCATAAAGTCATACATGATCATGTAAATGAAATGCATGCTCATATGGTATGACACACATGTTTGTACGTAATATCATGCACGAATACATAAGATACCATGCATAATCAAGTATTAATATATGGCTGGCTATATATAATCATATATAGTCAAATAGTCATGCATGATCATGTTAGGTTATATATGAAATGCATGCGTATCAGTTATAACCAAATCACAGTTTACATAAGTTAATATATGATTATCCATGACAATATATGATCATACGTTCGACTTACATTCTCTAGGAAAATTTAATGTGGCATAGTGATGGTTATTAAATTTTTCGCTCGCGGTGATCTTAAAATTTATATGAACATTAACTGAAATCATAGTGAAAATAGTAAAAAATTTCGTTTGTTAGAACTAAAGAGTGAGCAGGTAAAAGCGCTAGTGGGTGTACATTAATAAAAAGACGTGTTCATATAAAACATAAAATCTTGAATATTTCGAGAGTAAAAATAAAATAAAACAAAATAAATAAACTAAAAAGGCAGGGGAAGAAACGAAGAATGAGATGAGAAAATAGAGAAATGGGAGAGCATAACAACTGAGGGAGAAAAAGAGGAGGTGGGCTGGGGTGCAAGTTGAGAGGTAGGGGAGTTGTGAGTGGATGGTAGTTGGGGGTGAGTAGGTCAAACTTTACGGCCCTGGTGTCTAGACGTCGTTGCGCGTCGTGCAGGGCAGTAAAACCGTTTTAAGGGGCTGTTTTACCAGTGCACTCAGTAAACGGGCTTGTGATCCCGTGGAAGGTGTGAGCAAGAGAGTGCAATTCCTCAGGGATGGGGCTGCTGCCACCAGAAATAAATAAATAATTTTTTAAAAATATTAAATCGACTGATTAACTCCTTCAATCCGGTGTTTTATGTCCTTTCTTCGTCTAGACGTTTAATTCCAATTTTTCCGTCGACTCGAGTACTTTTTTTATAATTTCACTTTATCGAGGTTTTTATTATTGGATGCTGCTCGGTATCGGGAAACTTATCACTAATTTTTTTATTCGATTATATGCTTAATTAATAATTCGAACGCTTAACTACTTGCTTATTAAATCTTAATTAAATAATTAACTGATCAGTTTCATTTCATGGTAAGTTCTCTTTGTCAATAAACCGAGTCAGATTTTATAGATGAAAATTAAAGAAAACTTCAGAGTAGAGCTCTGAGGTTAAAATATTGGTGGAACACAATTATTATAATATTGTGAAGAAGCTCGATAGGTGGCGAGAGGTAGTCAAAAGTTTTTACTTGCAGAGTAGTTAAGTTTTCGTATTCATCAAAGAAAGTCAGATAATGCTTCATTCATTATTTTTATAAGCATCTTACTTGGATTAAATGTAAAATCCTGTAGAAATTGATCTTTATGTTTTGTATTTATATTTTCTAACTGGAGTAAAATTGGTGATCCGTCAATTTTAGAAATTCAATCGATCGTGTAATATAAAATTGATGACTAAAGTGAGGTTAGTTTGAACAAATCTAATTAGGTTTTTATAAACATTTTCTCCTAAAAATAATAAATATCTCATATGTTATTATTTTTCATAAATTATATAAAACACAAAACAAATGCTACATATATTGAATTTGAGTATTAGAGATCAACAGTCAGAAATCATGAAACTACAAGATTGTGCATATAAAAACTTTGTAAAACAAGATAAATCAATAAATACATTTATAAAACTAAAAAAGGCCATTCGGCAGCCGAAATGGGAGTAGATTTCATGATGAATAAAAAAAATACTACTAGGGATGCATACGAAAAAAAAATAAATTTCTGTTACATTAAACAACAATGACGTCAAAACGAATGCAAAAGTAAAATTTCATTAAATCTGTCTGAGAAAGTAGGTAATTTTTGGTCTAGACTGATAATGAGGTACACAAATTAAAGCTTATTTAATAAGCTTTCAGATGCTATTTATAGAATTTTGATAAGATATCGCGTTCAATTGTAATTGGACGGAAATACGGTAAAAGTGAAAATTTTTGCGATTTTTGAAAATTTTTGAATTGCTATTATCCCTAAACTATTCAATTTGGAAAAATAAATAAGTATATAAATTGAAGCTTATTAAATAAGCTTTCAAATGCAATTTACAGAAATCCGATAGGATGTCGCGTTCCATTGTTATTCCACGGAAATAAGGTAAAGGCGAAAATTTTTGCGATTTTTGAAAATTTTTGAATTGCTCTCATTTCTAAACTAATCGACAGATTTGGCTCATCTTAGAACTTAACTTCACAAATCGTCCTAAGAATAAGTATGATACGTTTTATTAAGATCCGTATAGAATTACGGGAGTTAGAGAAGAGACAATGCCAATTATATATAAACTTTTGAACCATATATGCATTTTCTGAATCCGCTTGACGGGCTGAGTCGAAATATAGCAAAATTTTTTAAAAGTTCTGCCATGAGGACCAATGCAATAGTTAGATTTCTATGAAATCTACTAAAAAAAAAAAAACTAGGTGAGTTTGGTATCGAAAAGATGGACCCTGATTCCTTATTGGTTTAAAATTAGAGTGAGTGGGTACAGCGCGTAATTTCCATTTCTAGTATATAGATTAAAATTTCAATGTTTTAGGTGTAAGCGAATCCTTATGACCAAACAGACATGGACTTTTTCTTGCAGTATTTCAGTTAATGATGTGTAATATAATGACAAAGTTTAAATTAAGAATTATGATATCGTTTCGACTATCATTATTATTTATAACAACTCTTATTCACAGAAATTTTGCATTACCTATGGAAGAAAATTAACTCTTTTTGAATACATTCTTTTTAATGATAACAATTTCCTTGCTAGTTATTTTTCAAAAATCAAGTTATTGGTAAAAACGAAAAAAAAAATAAATGATACATATTCAGTCATCGCAATGACTATTTATAACTCGGACATCATCTAATAAAAAAGTAGCAAAAATCAAGTGTCGAATGGTTGGATCAGGAAAGTGGCTTTCAATAGCCACTTGAATGACTTCAAACTCACACAGCACATGCACATATATTTATCTGTATATAATAAAGTAGAATAGAGTAGACAAACTCCAGCGACTCAATAGCTCAAGCAAAAAGTTCTATTAATCGGGCGACTGAAGTGCTCTCTTGAGAAGTAGGTTTCATAATTTTCAGCAATTTAAAACTTTTGAGAAGCTCGAAAACAGAAAATAAACAAGCGAATCTTTTACTTAGTGCTGAGTTAAACACCTGCTGATTTCTGACAGCCTGTCTTGTTAGTTAATCTACTGTTAAATAGATTCGGAATAAAACGCAATTTTGAGTGAATAGCATCGAGTTAATAAGTGAGCTAATTTATTAAAAAAGGTAGTGATGCATACTTTGGATAGAGTTACGTACAACTTGATATTGTATCTCGAGGTAAAGTAAGCGTCTGTTTTTCATCACATATGGAACACGTGGCCCGGAGTATGTAACACTGAAGGCTCTGTTCGTAAGAGAACATCAGTAACCATCAGTTAACCAGTGTGTTATATACAGTACCATAACATATAACATATAACATGTATAAGGGGTCGACATATTACTTTATAGCCAATAGAAACCCTCGAGTATATTATACACAGGCTTTACGACTACCATCCGAGTCTTTAATTTTTATTACAACTATCGGGTTCTTCTAACCGGAATTGCTTCTATTAATTATTGTAATTTCTCTACACTTTATTTTACCCGTTATTTTTTTTGTTCTATCTTTTATGCTGCTGCAAATTATCCCGACAAAATTAAAAATTTTTATAAACTCAAACATCCATACTTTAAATATTCATTTTATAATCAAGTTAATTTAAAAATTCTACTTTTAAGAAACGTCAAATTTTTTTCATTTTTGAATTTTTACATACAAAAAAAAAAAAAAAAATGGGGTAGAATTTTTTTCAAGTCAACGAGCGGGTTTAACAAATAGTTCTGTAGTCGCCGATAGATGGCGAAATGCGGCCTACACAGAAAAAAAAAATTATTTGTCTCAAATAAATCAATTTATTTGAGTCATTTTTTTAAATATTTCTTTGTGACAACCATATATATTTGGTACAAGTAAATATAACAGTTGACTCGAATTATTTTATTATTAATCAGAAATATATCATTTATTTGTGGTAAAGATGCTAAGTTTATGGTAAACAACGGCATCTTTGAGGGTACCAGTCAAATGTTGAATTCTCAACTACTGCGTGCGCATATTCTTCGGACGTCACCCGAACTGATTCTCGAGTGACCGCCATTTTCATTAAA
>CAJNRD030001120.1:3855171-3969258 GCA_905319865.3 Cotesia congregata | reverse complement strand
AAATATATCGTATATTTCTCACAAATAAATATTTATTTGGCCATATCCAAGTATACGATATCTTTGGCTCAAATAAATCTTATTCAGTTCAAATAATTCTTTTCTTCTGTGTAAAGTTTTCACTTGCTGAACAGTAAATTGAGTTTTTATAATTGACATTTGAGAATAAAATTTTGTATTAATTAATTTAGACGTTTAACATTGATAATACTACATTTTACGATTGATTTTTTTCTGAAATAAAAGTTTTAGTAAAATTGACTTATATGACCATACTTTTACTATTAGGTTTTTTGCTTTAGCCATATTTACCAAGTTCTTATTTTTGACCCAATTTAAAATTTTGGATAACTACACGGAAAAAAATAAATAGTAAATGCAAAATGATGTAGTCTTAGTAAATAAACATGATGAAATCATGTTACAGCTACATGATTTGTCATGTTTCGGCTACATGACAATCATGTTGCGGTATCATGAGAAAAATCATGTGGCAGCAACATGATTTGTCATGTTTCGGCTACATGACAATCATGTTGCGGTAACATGAGAAAAGTCATGTGACAGCAACATGATTTTCATGTAGCCTTATTAGCACAAAATTAAGCTGCAACAACTAAATATTTATGATTAAGAAACATTATTTATTCTAAGTAACTAGGTTTTCTTAGGATTTATAATATTGCAGATGAAAATAGAAAAATCATGTTGCAGCAACATGATTTGTCATGTTTCGGATACATGACAATCATGTTGTGGTAGCATGATTTGTCATGTTTCGGCTACATGACAATCATGTTGCGGTATCATGAGAAAAAATCATGAGGCAGCAACATGATTTGTCATGTTTCGGCTACATGACAATCATGTTGCGGTAACATGAGAAAAGTCATGTGACAGCAACATGATTTTCATGTAGCCTTATAAGCACAAAATTAAGCTGCAACAACTAAATATTTATAAGAAACATTATTTATTCTAAAGTAACTAGGTTTTTTAGGATTTATAATATTGCAGATGAAAATAAGAATAAACTATCGAATTATACAATTTGTGAACGATATCTTTGTTCATTAAAATTATATACAATTTTATGCTATTAAGGCTATATGAAAATCATGTTGCTGCCACATGATTTTTCTCATGCTACCGCAACATGATTGTCATGTAGCCGAAACATGACAAATCGTGTGGCTGCATATATGATTTCATCATGTTTATTTACCAAGACTGCATCATGTTGCATTTACTATTTTTTTCCGTGTATGAATCGATAAGTATTTTTACTAAATCAACTGTTATTTTTGACAATATTTAATACTAATATAATCGTTATATTGATCGATTTATAGCTAATATTAGGTTTCTTCAGTTATGTTCAAAAATTTCTTTCGTTATCCACTTTAAATTGTTGTATTTAAATCAATTTCGAACTGAATGAGCCCTATGTAAATTATTGTTGGATTTGAAATCTTTTTTGAATAATTTTTTTATGTTGCCCACAAAAAGTTGGGTTAAAAATTTTTATACTTTCCTTAATTTGTTCAATGTCTGAGATGATTTTTCATGTTAAAAACGTTAACTTGAACTATAGTCAGAATAAAAAATTCAAAATATGTTGATTTTACAACCATATAAAATAATTGTATTCAATGAAATTTGAAATCGATTGAGATTTATTAATTTTGCATAACAATAGGCAGCTTATGAATTATAATATTTTTGGCGCGAAACCTAAGATGTTTATTTAACTTAAATGTAGAAATTATTAAGTAAAAAAAAAAATATTTTCGTATTACATTGAGCATCTTCAAGGAGATTCTTTTGAAATTACAATTAAAATTTCTAACGGAAAAATGAAGTAAAAAATTATAAAAGCATTCAACTTAGTTCCATTTATTTTCTACCAACCGGATAATTATGATCAATGACTTTATTTGTCAAAAGAAATCTCTGAAATCTCTAAGCAGATCGACATACGTCTGTGTCACGTTTAATTTTAAAAATCAAAATGATATCTCGTATTCTTTCATATGTATTCAAATATCCATACATATATAGATATATTATTATAAATAGTAGACTATTAGTAGCCTAAGGCGAGAAATGGCGCAAAATGTTTGTTATAGACATTTGTTCCCATATCACTTATTCAACAAAAATATTCAAATTGGTAGTCATTAATAAAAATTAAAGAGACATCACTGGGTCGGCTATCACGGTTTAGGGGTGATTCTTCTTCTTTTATTTTCGGACCGGTGTGCAACAACATATCTGGGGGTTGTTTTAGCCCCCACTCTCTGGCTCTACAACTATGACTGTGTACAGTTTTTCTTGTTATATTATGGGGGTAGAAAAGTGACTGTACCCTTTTATCTTACCTAACCCTGCACCGTGAGACTATGTCTACTTTATATAGATATACGGACTATACGCTTTTTTTAATATTATTTTATCTGCGTGCGCACCGCCTCCTTTAATGCATTCATTTTTTCCGCATCTCTTAGTGTTATTTTTTTACTGATACTCGCCTTAGGTCTTATAGCTCCTTAGTCATTTTTTCAGATAGGGTTTTTAAAACACTCGGGGAATTGTTATTCTAGAGTTTTTTTCCGTTGGTGAACATTTTTTTACTCTGCAAAAATATCCTTGCTTAATTTTTTTATAATTATTTTTAACGTAATAAAAATTTATGACATTTTAAGTCAAAGTCTTATTAATTTTTCATTGCATCGAGAGAAAAAAAAAAATAATTTTTTGCCAGTTAAAACTCAATGATGACTTTGCTGGTTAATATAATTTTTTTTTTTACCAAACCTTAAAATTGAACCCTATAAATTTTTTTTCGTTGACTATTTCCCGCTGTGTCATTGAATATTGTCTCCAATTGATTGAAATAAGCATTGATTTATCTTCAAAATTTATTTGTGTGTAATAAAACAAAGAAAGACATTTGGCGGTAAGGATTGGGCCCGTTACCATCGGTGTCACAACATTTGGCCTCGTTCGAAAATTATGGGGATACTTGTACCTTTACGACACATTTAAGATACCCTTCGACACCCTTTTTTACTATTTCAATATCTTCTCCTCACTCAAACGTCCCCCTTCTCTCTCTATTTTATGTAGTATAGTGGCCTGCGATTGGTATTATATAAAAAGTGCACTTATAACTTGAGCATTCGCGTGGAAAAACTTACCACCCTTTTTACATGCCGACATAAGGAATCAACCAGAAATTACAAGTTTCATTGACTCATACTTTATTTATTTTTTTTCAACTCACATTTTCGAGACCCTTTTTAAAATTTAAATGTCATCTTTGTCGATATAGTACGTAGTATAGTAAGTGAAATTTTATTTATTGACTTGTTAAAATTCAAATCACTCTCATAAGGTTTTATGACATCCCTTTTTTAGTGGCTATTTCAACGAATTTTATTGTGATTATTTAATTTATATGTTTAGTTCCTATCGTGAAAGATGAAATTTTATTTTTTTTTGTGACAATGAACTTTCATATTTTTTATGCAGTTGTTTGTCTAGAGAACTTTAATTTATTTTTTTTTTCTAGCTTGTTTCGTTCATTATTGAATAAATTTATAGATTTATACCTTCTTGAAAAATACAATATTTTTTCTTACTAGGAAATTTAAAATGTTGAAAAAAAAAAATTTTTTTATGTATCCGTTTGACAAAAAAGTTAATCAAAAAAGAAGAAAATGGATACTGTCAACAAAAGGTGATATATTTAAAAATGACGGCAATGTCAGTAAAAATTTAAACATAATTTTTGTAGTGCTAAATACGATTTTAATATATAATTTTAAAACCGAAAATTTTTTGAAGAATATTTGAGAAAATTGAATTTTTTTCTCCAGGCCAATATTATAAATTGGTAACCACAGAGTTGAGACTTAACTCGGTACAAAAAAAAAACAGAAATAAAAATAATCACCCTCGAACTAGAAATTTAATTTTAATTACGATATTTATATATTTAAAGTAAAACAATGACAATTGTGTGGATCAGTACATATATATAAGTTTCTAATTGATCTACACATAAGGTAAAAATCGATTAATGCAGTACATCAAAAAAAATTTTATTTTGTTTTTTTTTTTTTTAGTTTTTTAGTTTTAATAGATATTTATGTCATAAGGCCGTGAAGTGGCGGTTTTCTGACAGCGACGATATTTCGATATAAGCTTAAGGTTTGTGGCGGGAAGGTTCGAAACGGGCGCAATTTTAACGTCCGAGGCGTAGCCGAGGACGGAAATTTACGCTCGTTTTCGAACATTCGCGTCACAAACATTAAAGCGAATATCGAAAAAAATTAATTTTATATTAATTATGTTTCTATTAATCTTAAAATCTTGTTCACGTCAAGAAAATGTAAATAACTTTTTATTAGTATTTATTTATGGCGTTGTTATTTTATTAACATTAGGTCCGCTTCGTAATAAACTGCCAGCAGAGAAATAATTAGGGCCACTCAATAGTAACTAAGCCTAAAAATTATCGGTTGGTACGCTAGAATGTGACTTTTTTTGTACAATCTCTCTCAATTTCACCTGGGTGTACACGAAAAGTTCGTAAAAAAAAGGAGGGGGTGAAACTTCACGACCTAGGCCGTGAAAAAAAGACGGTATGGAAGAGTCTCTAGAAAAGAGTCCCTTTACGGACGTCACCCAGCGCTCAAAAGTTGAACTTCTGGAGCGAGTATAACAAAAAAATCTTTTATTGATATGATTTACATGTTACAATTTAAATGTACATTTTATGCAATATTTATAATATACAATTTAAATGTACATTGTATGCAATATTTATAATACATTTTGGTTCCCGTTTGTACAACATAACCCACTGAATAATATTTTTTTTTATATTATAAAATAATTAAGTAGATTGACTAGAATGTGGAATGATTTATTTAGGGAAAAAGAAAGATAAAAAATCCTATGTAATGTTATTTTATGTAATTGAGAAATCATACTCAATAACTCGATCTACCGCTTTGCAAACGAAAATTTTGAGCTGCCTCTCGCCATCTATCGGCCGTAGTGAGACTACTCATCTAACGCGTTTCTAAGTTTTGAAAAAAATAAAATAAAGTGGTTTTCTCTTTATCACTACATAGATACATATATACATCTTTGTTTTTTCTTATACAAATCACCGATTTCTGACAATATTTCTCAATCACCATGCATCAACTGTTTTACTAGAGTCTCATTCAACTATATTTTTTCGATTCAATTCTCTGACAAAGTAAAACCCAAGATAATTATATAAAAAATATTTTAATACATAATAATACCGATGCGATGAGAAAATGTTTATAAAAATATGTAGTTTGCCCAGCGGGTGGTCAACCCTTGAGATTTTTTACGCGTCCGCAAACATAATCCCTTAAAACGCTTAAAAGTATTTAGGATAATTTTTCTTGAGGTTCCCTCTGAGCACACATATCTCTGTATACACTATTTTATATCCCTTAGTCGCTTAAATAAGAATATTCACTAAACATTATGTAGAAAGACATTACTTAAGGGTGTGAGAGAACTTTCTCTTTCGCTCATTCACTCTCGCTATCTTTGGTTACGAATAATAATTACAATAACAATAATAGTGAAAACAACCCCTTTAAGATTATGCAAAAAAGAAAGAGAGAGTATCTAAACGAGGAATTCCGTCACTGCTCATCCTCATTTCCCCTACTCGTCCGATCTTTATAAATTAAAATAATGCTTCCTAAACTAAGAACTTCTGGGGGGTAGGGACAAAGGACCGCGTGAGCTTAAGGACCAGCTAAGAGTGAGAGAAAGAGACAAAGAGAGAAAGAGAACGTAAGGACTAAATCTAAATGAATTCAACCCTTGGGTTGTTATTTTTTAAAATATTTTTTTGCAGCGAGTTTTTTTCACTTGTAAACCACCGTCATTTTTTTGCTATCTGAGAAATGCAAATCGAGCAACGACATTCTCGCGGGGCAACCCCGCGCGATTGTTTAAAAGAGAGTGGAGCTGAATGACGTGGACGATGATGACGCCCGGGGGCGCCGAAACCGTTTCGTTGGAACTCACTTTTTTTGCTACGGATTTTTTTTTATCATTTTTTTTTTGCTGAGGAGCTAAGAGTGGTTGCGTGCTGACGGATTGCTTCTGAATGGTTAATTAATTTAACTGAAAATTTTCGGGGCTTTTTTGCAGATATGTTTAATTGGGATGACGGTTTAACTTTTTTTTCCTGAGGATCTGTGTCAGGATCTGTAGGTATGAATTTTTTTTTAGGTGTTTCAAAATATGAATTTTTTTTTGAGTTACAGAAATTTTTTTTTATACTTAGAATAACAGAAGTTTCTAATAATTTTTGAGTAATAATTTACAAGGGAATTAAAACAATTCACATACGTAGAAAAATATTTAAAATTTATTAAAGTATTTTTTTTTATAGAAAACTGAATAAAAAGTAAGGAGTTTAATGTACAATTGATAAAATGTCCGATAAAAAAAAATTTTTTTTTGTTATTAAAAATAGTCTAACACTCGACCATTTTTTGAATAAATGACAAATAATTTTTTTTTTTTTTTTTTCAATAAAACATTTTTGTCCAGATGAAGATTAATTTTTTTTTAAAAATCAAGAAAAAAAATTAGAGTTCAATTCAATTACAGTATCAATTGAAAAAAAAAAAGAACGTTTTTTTTTCAGAAAACAATTACGGCTCATAGCTTATTGAACCTTTCACGTGGTAAAAGAATTTTTAATTAAAGAGAAAAAAAAAAAGTTTGGTAAATCCGAATGTTCACGCCTTAAGCGCTCGTGTCAAAGGTAAATTGATCAAAGTAAAGTTTGAATATACAATAAGTTTCTACTAATAACTTCCATACTATTTTCAATTTTTTATTAATTTTATATCAAACGTTGATATAAAACAAATTATCTACTGGACACTGCAAGAGTAAATTGAAAAAATAATTTTGCCAATATTAATTTTATTTACAATTCAATTTTAAATTTTTCCGCGGACAGTATTTGTTTCATACGGATGGAACGCTTTCTTTCGATCCAATGCGTAAATCATAAGAAAAGAACCAATTAAAAATTATATTACAAGACAAGACTTTAAGATCGTGATTTTTAGATGATGATAGAGCATTCTTTGCGTTCGCGCTAAAGGCACATAAAATTATTGCATACTTTAGTTTATTATAGTTTAAGATTATCCTCAAGAAAAATTTTGTAATCATTTTTTTTTATTAAAATTTTTTTTTTCAAAAAATAAATTTTCCAAAAATTAATTAATTTTTATTAATAATAATGTATCCTCGAATTTTTAATGAATAAGCAAATTAAGTGTTTGTACCTTGACAATCAAATAAAAAATCAATAGATGTAATCTCAGCATCTGTTTACTCAGACCCAATTAAAGAACTGAACAAAAAAATTCCCATACAATCTGATGAAAATATCGCATTACAAAGCATAGAAAAACATAAATACTATATACATTAAAACATACATATACGTTTGTTTTTTCAATTCCCAAATTAGAAGTTGTTGCATAAATTTAGAGTGAGTGAGGATGGGTACGCGATGAGCGTGTCGTCGCCCTTAAAAAATAAAGGAAAGTTATTTGAATGCGAATAGGAAGCGTACTCGAGAGAAGACTAGTGTTAGTAAAAAATCAGCATCAGCGAATGCCAGTGGCCTAAAGAGCACAAGAGTAAAATAAAAAGAAAGACAGTGCCAGTGGGTATATGGTTGAGTCAAAAACAACGCACGTTATATGACAATAAAAAAATAGTATAGAGAAAAGAATGGCCCAGGATAATAAATTGATTTAAATAATCTGCAGTATGTAAATTATCGGAGATTCTCACGGCTGAGACAGACACCTCGTGTGGCTTTACTTTTTATGCTTATGCATATACTCGCCTGTTGTGCTCAGGAGGAAGAGGAAGAAAAACTGGACCTGTGTATACATTTTAACATTAGGGTCGTCCATGGACTATGTAATTCCTCCGCTGGAACTTAACTCGAGGGACACTATTTTTTCGAGCCCTAAAGTACGGTTCAAGACAATCACCGCAATCTGCATTTTTGCCCGACAGTCGACAGCCGACATTGCAAGGAGCCTCTAAGCCTTTTTCGTTGGAGATTCTCTCTCTCTCTTACTGTTTTTTTAGCATCTTTTCTCGCGATCCTTTGATTTCTATGCACATATTTCCCGCCAGCCACTTGAGACTATCGAGTACTCTTAATCGACGAATACATTTCATTTTTAGTATTTAAATGTATCACTTTGCATCTTCGAGTGTCATATGTGTCACGTTGTGTTTATGTAGTAACCAAATTTTTGAATAATCTTTTTAGGGTATATTTATCCGATGCAAATTGTTCTGTCGCTTTGTGCATACATGTTATTTATGTCAAATATTAACGATTGATAGGGATAATATTGTTATTTTGTAATGAAATTTTATCAGACGTTTCTATGAGAAAATTTTTATGCGCAAATAATCTTTTAAAATTTTTATTCTATTTAGTTTTACGTGTGTACGTAAAAAAAATTTTTTTTATTTACAATTAAAGTTGATTAGAAAATTCAAATTTATGAAAATGTTATTTTTATAAAATTAACGTTTAAAAAAATTTTTTTTCTCACTATAGAGTAATGCAAATTCAAAGATTAATTTTGGAAAAAAAACTTTCACAGTGGATAGGAATAAAAAAGTTGGCTCAAGAAAAAAAATCTTTAACCAAGAAATTAATTTGTATAATTTCTAATATTTTTAAACAAGCAAAATAATTTTTGACGCAAGAAATTTTTTTCTTGCTAAAAAAATTTATCTTGGTTCAATAATTTTTCAGCTCGATTCATGAGAATGAAACTCTTCAAAATGAATTTTTTTGATCAAAAATTTTCTCTTAAAGTATTTAACACGCTTACTTTTTTTTAATCTAAAAAAAAAACTCATGAGTGATAAGAAAAATTATTCACGATTTTTTTTAACTTGAAAATTTTTTAACTGAAATTATTCATGTATTTAAGAACTGCGTTTTAAAGACTTCAAGTTAAAATTTTTTTGCTCAATAAAATTTATTACGTTTAAAAATTTTCATAGAATTTTTCTCTCAAATATTTAAAACTCTTTTTAATTTAATATAAAAATACATAGGCGTTCAAAAAGGACAGTAATAATTTTTTTTGTAAAATAATTAATTTAATTTACCATCTGCCGGATCATTTTCACAAAAAAACTCATAAAAAAAAAAAAGGATTAACATCTCGAGAAACCGGAACAGGAAAAGCGAATCCTCGAGCAAAAAAAAAAATTTGAATATCGCAGATCGAAAAAAAAGGTAATAAAAAATGGTAAGGAATGGCAAAAAAAAAAAATAAAATAAACGAGTAAAAAAAAATGGGGGTTATAATCGAGCAGGAAGCCCCGTAGCCGTTAGGAGCGTTTCAAGACAAAAGGATTTTTTTGAAACGATTTTTTTATTAGGTTAGAAAGATCTGCGAGTCCTCATGACCAACCACGTCACATTTTTTCTACTGGACCTCGTCTCCATAGTCTCGCTCATAAATAAATGCTTGCAGAAAAAAAAAACCTTTTACCACCACCTAGAATTATATCTATTCAAATGAGCATCCTTCGACGAGCAAAAAATAAATAATAATAAAAGTGAAGGCCCTTCATTTTTTCTTTTCTCTTTTAAAAACTTCCTTCGTCACTTTTTTTATTTTAAATATTTTTTTACTCAATCCTTTCCTTCTCTTACTTATTATTTCCTCTTCCGCATGCATTTACGTTTGTTAAACTTTTTTTTTTCAAAATTATATTTTCTAAATAAAACTCAAAATTTTCAAAAAAAATTATAGATTGTAAATTTTTTTTGAAGCGTGCAAAAAAATTTTGAAAAACTTACGTCACTAGAAAGTCCATTGTTCCAAGGATAGGGAGGTTGAGAAGGCGACTGCTGCTGATGGTGGACACCACCGACTCCGGTCGTGGAATGGGGGTTGTGAATATGCTCAGCCATGACACTGACCCAGTGGGCCAGCCCCCCTCCACCACCTCCTGAGGCACCGGTTCCTGTTCCGGTGTTACCGTTCCCCGTCGCAGTCCCATTGTTCCCCACAGTTCCTCCACCCCCTCCTCCATCGTCCGCGGCATCTGACCACGCGAAAGAAGCTTTCTGAAAATATAAATTCGAAGGATACTAAATCAATTGTTATGCATAAGTTCTTTTCTATTTGTTGCTATTTCAATTATGTTTATATATTTTTGTAATTTACTATTTTTAAGCCCAAAATATAATTTAATTTTTACCCGTCAAAAATAATGAATTACCAGGAAATTTTTTTTTTTTTATTATGATATATACCAAAAAAAAAACAACTTCGTTAAAGAGAAATATTCTTGATCCAAGAGAATTATTCTGAACCAGTTGACTTTTATCAAGGATTTTTTTTTTCTTAAAACTCATTTTCTTAGCAAAGAGAAATTTTGGAGAGTAAATTACCTCCGTTCGATACAAATTCTTCATGAAAAATGATGAAGACAAGGGAAACATAAAAATAAAGGTAAATGAGTCACATTCTCTACACAAAAAAAAAAACTTCTTGCACCAAGAAAATTTTAAGGAAGACAAAAGTTATTTTGGAGCAAGAAGAAATTTTCTTGGCTCAAAAAACTTTGACTTAATTCAAGAAATTTTCAATCTTCCTTAATATTTTCTTGAGCCAAGAAAATTTACCCTCCAGTCAAAACTTTTTTTTTAGTGTACGATTTCGGTCGATAAAAATTCTTGAACCAAGAAAATCATTTTGAAGAGCTTCATTGTTTTTATTTAAGTACGAAAACTCTTGAACTGATTAATTTTTCTTGATTTAAGAAATTTTACTTGATTTGAGAATTTTATCTATTTAATTCATGACAATGAAACTCTTCAAAATGATTCTCCTCGTTCAAAAATGTTTAAATTGAATCAACATAATTTATTTTTTCAGTGTAGGTTTTTTATCGCTCTGGTATTTTATTGTTCAAATATAATATTAAAAATCGGCAAACAAAACTAATTACTAACGAAACTCTAGATTTGAGAACCATTACGCTAATATAAAAACTACGTTGATTCAAGGTAATTATTTTGAAGATAATGAGCTGTCTCATTTCAAAAATTTCTAGTCTTAAATTTCGTCATCTAGGATCAAGAAACCAGTATCTTCGATCGATAACTATTATCACTTAATTCAAGAGTACATTATCTTTGGTCGGTACAATCGAACTATTTATTCAAAAACGACTTTTATAAACTGACAATTATTTTTTTTAATTGTCACTCATTCTCTTATCAGAGCTTTCTATTCTTGGTTCAAGAAAAAGTTTTTTTATGCAAAATAGCAAAGAAATTATTTAAATGAACGTGTCTTATTTTAATTGTCCTGAAATGTATTTAAGAACTTTTTATATATGACATCCAAAAATAACAAAAATACAAGACTTGTTGGTATTATTCTCGAAACAAGTTGGTAATATCTTAAAGCAATGTTTTCGCCTGTCTTCAAAAGAAAGATATTTTTGAGTGAAGTATAGGTAATCTAGTTTAAAAATAGTAAAGTGCTTTGTTATAAATTAATAAAATTTTTGAGTGGCAAACTTTTGCTCTTTATCCTAAAACTTTATTTCCATGATTCAAGTGTGACTTTCTCAAGATAAGAGAACTGAATGTCTTAGAATAATAATAAAACTTCGAAGAGAATATTTTTCGCGAATCAAGCTGTTTTCTTCGTGCGATGAAATCAATAATTATAAAAATTTTGGAAACGCAGTTTTTGACTTTCAAAGGAGTTTCAGCAAATTTCAAAATTAATGGTTTTTCGAAATCACTTTTATACTACTGATTCATCAGTGAATTTCAAAATCAAACTTATTCTTCAGCTCAAAAAAAGATGTTGACTACCGCCAAGAGCGTCAAAATTGGTTGATCCATTCGGGAAATATCAGAATTCAAAATTTACAAAAAAAGTGTGCTACCAATATAACTACTGGATTTTCGAGCTCGAAAT
The DNA here is from genome assembly GCA_905319865.3 of Cotesia congregata. Taxonomy (NCBI): domain Eukaryota; kingdom Metazoa; phylum Arthropoda; class Insecta; order Hymenoptera; family Braconidae; genus Cotesia; species Cotesia congregata. The sequence continues at coordinate 3,957,172 of CAJNRD030001120.1, read as the reverse complement.
TGTACAAAAGTTTTATTTTTTATCTTTATAGAACTTTATAGGACAAATTTTCGAGCGTTTTTCAGATTTTTTTGTTATAGATTCTACGGGAAATTAAAGTAAAAAAAAACTACTTTTTGATTTACTTGTAAGAATTAGCTAAGATATTGATGATCAAAAACAAAATAATCCTTTTTAATTCAAATTCAGGTACCGCAGAAATAATCAACGTTGAAAAGAAAAAGAAGCACCTTACTTGTAAACATACAAGCTATTAACTGACCTATGCTTCGATCCAAAGGAATAAAATTTACCGATTAAAAGTCCTTTACCCCTTTCGAAAAAATATTTTTAAAATTTACTTTTTTTTTCGGATTGTTCGATGATCCTTTTCGAAAATATTGAAATTTTTAGACATGCACTTGAACACAATTATTCAAACTTATGTTTAAATATGTAATCAATCATTATTTTGACTAATAAAAAAACAATTCATAGATATAAAATAACATAAAATTTTACTTCTAAACTGTGTCATATTTTTTCAAAAGATTTATTCTATACATAAAATGTATTAAAGTACCACAAGATTTTTTTTCTCCCCCTTATTTTTGTCAAAGATCCATAAAATAAGATTCAATTTTAATTATTTTCTTTTATTTCAATTAAACTTTTCTATATCTATCAGTTATTTCCATTTAGTATCATATTTATAAGCAAACAATGGAAAAAAAAAAACGAGTTATAATCATAAACAAACAAAACAATCAAAATCACTTTCAAATAATTATCAAACCAAATCCCTAACCTCGTCACTATCATCCCGATGTAGCGCTAAATTCCTCGGAAAAGCCGGCACACTGCTAATACTGAGCTCCTTAAGATCCTTTGTCTCTTTAATATTCCCAATGGCAGCACTAAAATTATCTTTAAAGTTAGCAAAATTATCTTTAAAGTTCAAATTATTGTAACCATTAGTGTTGGTAAGCACACTCTTCCCCAGAACCGCGCTCGCGAGCAAACTTTTGTACAGGTCATTAGGCAGCATAAATTTCTGCTCCCGCTCTTCTTCAGGCTCTCCCTCAACGCCGATTTCCACATCACCGATTTCCTTATCCTTAACACACGAATTGTTGGACAGCTCACTGTCAACCTCCACCGACGAATTAGACACGACACTTACACTCGACATTTTACTTAAAAAAAAACTCGTATGTTTTTTTTTTTCGACGGAATTACATCAATCAGTAATCACTTATTTACAGTAAATATTTATTTAAAAAACTTATATTTTATTAAATCACTAGATTGCTTTCAATTTATTATTAATTATCAACTATTTTATTTATTATTTATTATTAAATGCACATTACTTAGGAACTTTTGCGCGCGCAACTCATTACACGTTGCGTCTAATTGGCGGGTTAATTAACGCGGGAATCTCCACCACGCGGTCGAGCTCTCGGTTAAATAAATTTTAATTTCAATATTAAAATTGATATTAAAAAAATAGGAACTTTGTTTATAAAAATGGTCGGCCGCGTGTTAATTACCCGCGTGCTAATTACATCGTTGGACATGATAAGCCCGGCGGCCGAAGAGGCCGACCGAGCACGCAGTCTTTCAGACCGGGGGTTAACGAAAATTAGCCGACGGAAAACATACGGCCATTATGAAAAATAAAAGGACGAAAGAAAATCAGGTACCCGCGCATCAAGATAATTGCAATTGTTTGGACAATTCTAATCAGTGTATGACCGCGAATTATTTTAGCGGCGGGCACAAGAAAAGGGGAAAAAAATTTTAAGTCTTGTCAACAGCACTTGGGTATTTTTTTATATTAGTATTTTTTATATGTACACGACCGGGTAAACCGCGCGACTGGTAGATGCAGTTCGCGGTGGAGTATAAGGAAGCGGAAGCCGGTCTCCTCGCGGGAGCGAATAAGGAAAAGCGCGCACGCTTCGCCTTGGCCACCCGCCTCTATCGGCGTCGTCTACGTCTACGTCTTCTTCTTCTTATTCTTCATCGTCTTCGTCTTTTCTTACTTTTTATCTGCTCCTTTTACTTTCTTTTGTATCCTGCCGCCCACAGCCCAAACCCCGATCCACATCCACACACGTAATCTTCCTGGTGCACACACACGGTAAAAGTTACGGACACGCGGGACCAGGCCGGATGCAATAACGCCGAGGATCAAGGAAGATGAAATAAAAAATGAATTTAAATATATTTTTTATCAACTCAGTTTACTTTTCTGAGACGATTTTTTTCAATTCTGAAGTGGAGGGTGAGGGCAATTGGAATTGTAAAATGAAAATAATAAGTATGGGGTTGTAAGGATATGAGTCTTGGTAGTGGTCTTGGACCGTCTGAGGAGGAAATGCGCAGTGCAGTCTGCGCGATATCTAGTCTTATTTTTATGTACTCTATGGATATATGTTTGGAAACACACACAACATGCAAGTCTTAAAGATCGAAATGTGGAGGGAGTCATCGATTGAAATGTCTTGTTTTTTTACTGAAACTTGTGAGAAGGATTATGTTTCGATAGAATTGTACACCTAATTTTTTGGGGGAATAAGGTCGAAGATGTTTTGATTTTTTACACTTTGAAAAAAAAGTTGGTGGATTGCTAAGCTTTTTTTCAAAATTCGTCCTTGTAGATACCCGTGTAAAAAAAAATCGTCTTAAAATTGTCTTAAAATTGTCGTTCGTTTAAGATCTTAAACGTGACACAAACTAAGACTATTTTAAGACTCTTTTAAGACGCCAAAAGAAAAATTCCGAGAGCAGATTTTTGAAAATTTTGTTCTCGAATTTGTTGTGAAAATTAATTTTTAGATGATTTTACGACTTTCTAACCGCAATATTTTTGAGTAAGATGTTTTTAAATTGAATTTAAAATTGTTAAAAAATTATTATCTGACAATTTTAAGACTTTTTTAAGACGTTCCGTTTTAATGTTCCGGGGCTCTGTCGCTGTTAGCCCATCTTAAAATAGTCTAAATTTTTTGTTAAGATTTTTTTAAGACTAATTTAAGATAATTTTGAGACAATTTAAAGACGCTCCATAATAATTTTCCGGAGCTGCCACTGTGATTATATCTGAAAATAGCCTAAAAATTTTTTAATATTTTTTTTTCAGATTTCTTTAAGACTATTTTAAGATTTTTCAAGACTATATAAAAATTATTTTAAAACTTAAATCTTAAAATAGTCTTAGAAAAATCTTAAAATCGTCTTGAAAAAATCTTAAAATAGTCTTAAAAAAATCAAAATAATTGTTAAAAAATCTCGGAATGTTTTTTTTTTGGCATCTTAAAAGAGTCTTAAAATAGTCTTAGTTTGTGTCACGTTTAAGATCTTAAACGAACGACAATTTTAAGACAATTTTAAGACGATTTTTTTTTACACGGGATACTTTCATAAATTTATTTGTAGTATTTCATTTCTTAATTATACCTAGTAACAATAATGTCTTTAAAGCGAAAATACCATTTTAATGTTACAGAAAGATCACCTAAACCTTCTGCACTGCAAAAAAAATTAACTTGAATCAAGAGAAAAATTCTTGAACCAAGGAAATAATTTTGAAGAGTTTCATTGTCTTGAATCACCTGCATGGAGAAATATATATGTCAAAAATATATGTCGCATATATAATGTATATGCCACATATATTTACGCAAAAAAAAAATATGTCAACATATATTTTTCACATAGATGCTGACATATATGCAGAGATACATGCTTACATATATGTAGACATATATGTAAGCATACACTAAAAAAAAAATTTCTAAGTTTGAGAATTTTTTTACTAAAATCAAGAAAGTTAAATTTTTTTCAATTATTTTCTTGATTCAAGTTAAATTTTTTTCTGTGTATCTCTAGACACTTATATGCGCACATATATGTGAACATATATGCACGCATATATGTGAACATATATGCGAACATATATTTAGCGCAAAAAAAATATATATGAAAATATATATTTCCATACATTTTTCGCATATATATTTTTCCATGCGGGCAAGACGAAAAATTTTTGAGTAAAGTAAAATTTACCTAAACCAAGAAAAAATTTCTTAGTTTAAGAATTTTTCTACCAAATCAAGAAGACGAAGTTTTTCAAAATTATTTACTTGATTCAAGTAAATTTTTTTTCTGTGAGATTCATCAGACTTAAAAATTATTTTAAAAAATGCAGTCGAAAAAGAATTGATGGACTAAGAACAATTGATGGACCGCAAAAACATGAACGTTTTAAATTTCTACAAGACATACATATATTATAAGTAAAATTATTCTTATAACTATTTTCTCCACTTTTAGATAGAAAATAAGATATTAATTGAGAAACAGACTAAAACTTTAATCAGATTTGTTTAAGTTTCATATTATTCAGATATATCAATATTATTGAAAGTAGTTTCCACTAAGATTGATAATTTTTTGACACCTATAATCAATAAGTTTAATGTTTAAAAAATTATCAAGCGGAAGATATGGATAGAACTTTTGAATGGTACTTAATTACACAATCTACCGCTTTGCAAACTAAAACTTTGAACCGCCGTTCACCACCTATCCACTGCCGAGGAACTAATTACTTTTGATAAAATTTGTTTCATTAAAATTGAAATGTTAAGTAAATTTCCGAATATTCTAAGATTTACTATCACTATCAGTTTGCTTAAAATGAAATTTTTTTCTTCTGCAATTATTACTTGAAACAATAAATTTTTTTTCACTTCTACTAAATATTTTTTCTTAAAAATGTAATTTCTTTTATATTGTCGAATAGTTTCTTTATTGAACTAAGTATAAATTGATAAATTTCTTCGCTAAATTAAAGAAGTTTTTTTTTTTTCAAATAAGCCGAAAAAATTAGGTGCTCAATTGAGGTGATAAATATTAAAAATAAAAAATTTCAGTGAAAATTGATCAAAAAACGTCACTAAAATTTGTTAGCCTTCAAAACCGTTAAGACCTTAACCCATAAATATTAAAAAAAAAAAAAACCAACTGACAATAGAATTTGATAGATGACGTGTTGATACAACAGGTACTTAGTACAGTTAAATCCTAATTATATTCACGTCTTAGAAAATTTTTTTATACTTTAAAAAAAAAAGTACGTGACTAAAACCAAGTGGCTAGGATATTTTTTCGACTATTATTAGTACGGTGGTGGTTGTGTCAAGGAGTAGCGGAGTAGGATAGCGGAATTTGAACGTAACCCTATAACGGTATCCCAATTACCATTATCCTATTGACATGCAGATAAACGTTCACACACTGGTGGTGGCTCGTTGGCTTTTCTCTTCTTCTCTTTACTTTGGGTCTTCTCTTTTTAAACTTAAATTCAGGCTCCAGAGTGGCATGGAGAGCAGAGTAGAGAAGAGCCTTAACTAAACAAGCACTATCGTTACCCCGAGACCCTTTTCTTATTTTTATTTTTTTTCATCCCGCTGCTCGTGTATATTTTTATGTCATTCTAGTTCTAGTAATATCTTAGCACTATTGCGGTAGTGTTGATCATCAACAATAAAGGGATGTCCTTTATTTGTATTTTGGTTTTCGAGGCGTAACCCGGAAGTTCTGTTTATAATACTCACCTAAACTACTAACTACTAAACTAAGTTTACAATTCATGGTATTAGGTTTTCAAATTTATTACCTAAATATGACACCCTGATTTTATTTTTTAATTTCGTGAGAACACAGATAACATGTTAGTTTGCCAATTACACGTCAATGTTTGCTGTAAAAAAATTTTTACCTTGATAAAATTCAATGATAAATCAAATCGATCAATTAGCTCGAAAGGTGTGGGTGCACAGAAAGAAAAATTTCTTGACTGGAGAACAAAATTCTTGGCTCAAGAAAATTTTCGGGTGTCTGAAGGAAGACCGAAGTTGTGTTGGCCGAAGTAAAAGTTTTTCTTGAAATTCTATTCTTAGTGGAAGTAATTTTTTCTTCATTCAAATTATTATAAATACTTGATACAATAAATTTTTATATTTGATTAAGATTTTTAGATACTTTAGAGAAGCAGCGCCACTTACTGCAGCTAAGAAAAAAATTTTCTCAACTTGAGAAAATTTTTCTCTTGAATATTTGATACCTATTTTATATTATTTTAGCGTGCAATTATACATATTGAATGAAAAAAAATGATTCAATATTATTTGATCTTCTCATTTGACATGTTAATCAATAAAAATTTATTTCTATCGAGATATTTAATTTTTTGGAGCAAGAGGCTGAATTTTCTCAAAACAAGAAGATTTTGTTGACTTAAATAAATTTTCTTGGATCAAGATACGTATTTCTTAAAGCAAGAGAATTAATTTTGTTGGAATAAGTGAAATTTCTTGTGTCAAATATTTTTTTTTCGCTCAAGAAAATAATTAGGAAGAAAAATATTTTCTTGGCTCAAGTGAACCTTTTTTTCTGTGTGAAAAATTCTTCTAATAAAAATCAAAATTTTTTAACTCTTCTGAAATAACTTTGAAACACGTGATAACTAAATTCTGTAAAATGTATCTAAAAGTTCATTAAAGCTTTTATTAACGTTGTAACTTACTCGGCTGCCCAATTTTAAAACACAGTAACTGCAAAATTTTTATACCTGATTTTTTTTTAGTATTGCTGCATTTTTTATAACTTTTAAACCTTAATTTCAAGTATTTTTTCTTAAAAATATTTATATTTGAGTATTTTCTATTCATAAATCAAATTTGTCATTAATTTGGCGGGCCAATTTTTTTTTAATAAGAAAAATTGAAGAAAATTTTTAAATGTTAGTTACTGTGTTTTGAAATTGGGCAACCGTACTTCTCTTGGAATTTTTCCAAATTATTTTACGGCTTAGAAAAATTTTCAAAAATATGGACAAGTTGCTTTGAAAAAAATTTTTTTAAATGTAATTGGAAATAGTTATGATATTATTTCACTTATAATGATATTAACAAATTGCGTAAAATATAATAGATTAAAAAAATATTTTAATCAAATGGAGTAGTTTCAGGTAAAAAAAAACTTCTTAAATCTACATAGAATTTTTATTTAAAAAAAAAAATGTTCGGAATAACAAATTTTTTTCCATTGCTCCTAATAAGTAAACGAACCATGAGAGTGTGCACTTTATGAAATTCCTCGTAAAATGATTGCTGTAATATAAAATTCCATTTTACAAAAGTCATAAAATTGTGAATGACAAAGAAATAAAATGGAATAAAATAAAGGAAGATAAAATAATAATGTGACAAAAATGTAGAGTGAAACTGAAACGAGAAGGGTAAAGAGTGAGGAAAAAGAAAGGGTTGGTAACGGGAATGATAAGGTTAAATAGTAAAGAAGGTAACGAAGGTGAAAGTGAGGCAGTAAATGTGAGTGCAAGTGTAAGTGTAAGTAGTAAAAGTAATACAAGAATTGGTATAGATAGTAAGGGTGAAAATTAAAGAAGCGCTAAGCCAGACGCTAAACTGAAGAACCACTTGTTGAACAGAGTTTCTGGGTGGTAAACGACAGTAAGGGTGCTGTGGGTGGGTTTGTGAGAGCTTCAGAGCCGCTGAGAAGAGACTACACTGGAGTTGACTGAATGAGCTGAGAGAACGTGAAATTGAGGGCTGGAAAGGGAGCCGAGTTTGAGGGTGAGAAACAAGAACAAGAGAAAGAGAGAGAAGCAGAATGAGTAGAATGAGAATGAGGGTATGCAGATGAGATAAAACCTCTTGTGTAACTAACTTATAACTTTGTAACGGCTACTGAGGCTCACATTGCGCTTCTTAAGGATAGATCACTCTCAGTTTCACTCCACTCTCCCTCTTTTAGAAACTGAGCTTTCGTTTTGATTTAATCTCTTTATTTTATCAACCGATTTTTTCTTGACTTTTATTTAATTTTTCGGTTGTTTGTTGGGAATTTTTTTTTTCTTATTGATTTTTGGTGGTGTGAGTCAAATTATAAATTTGTAAAGTTTAAATTAAAATTTTTTGTTCTAAATAATAGAGTAAAAAAAATTGAAAGCTTTAATCTTTGAATTTTAATTTTTCATTAATCCTGTGAAAGATTTTTCTAATTAAGCCTGATATAGTCATACACTGAAAAAAAAATTCTTGACTGAAGGGTAAATTTTCTTGGCTCAAGAAAATATTAAGGAAGATTGAAAATTTCTTGAATAAAGTCAAAGTTTCTTGAGCCAAGAAAATTTCTTCTTGCTCCAAAACAACTTTAGTCTTCCTTCAAATTTTCTTGGTGGAAGAAATTTGTTTTTTCTGTGTTTGTATCCATTAGGGTGTGCCAAAATGTAACTTCGTTGATGGACCTCTTGGAATTGAAATTTTGAGTTCCGCTTTTAACAGGAGTTGTGTTTGGGCATTTCCTGACATATTTTGAGCGTAAAGGATTTATTTGATTTTTATAGAATTTTTTAACAGGAGTTTTGTTTGGCCATTTTTGCTGGAATTTCAAAATTTCAAAATTTGGCGTAATCCTTTACGCTCAAAATATGTCAGGAAATGCCCAAACACAACTCCTGTTAAAAGCGGAACAAAAGAATTCCAATTTTAAGAGGTCCATCAAGAAAGTTACATTTTGGCACACCCTAGTATCCATATATCATTTTTCGTCCAAAGATAGTGTTGAAAACCTCTGATAGAAGGCGCATGATCGTTGATTTGTCTCCTTACAACAGAGTTCTCTGAGGTGTTAAAGAGATTCATTCTCAAAATTTGAATACAATTCACTTTTTAGTTTAATTGAAAACATGTTTAAAAACAAAATTTTTTGTAAAATACTTATGCACGGTTTCTTATGGCTGTCAAGCTTTCATTGTGTCATTTTTTTTTCGACATTAACCTTCTAACCCATGATGAACAAAAAACTATATACAATAAATTTAAATAATTTAAAAATATGACAACATTTTAACAATATATGAGATTATCGATATAATCATGAAAATAATTAAAGTTTAATCATCTTTTTTGGGTTTTGTTTATCGGTAGTAACACTAACAAGTGAGGATTTGGCAACATTGTTAAAGCAGCTAAGTCACATACATATGCTCACACTCCTTTATATTACTATATACTATAAGAGCACATCAACGCACTGTTGCCAGATCCTTTTCTTTAACTGTACGAGTTAAAAATTACTGTAATTATTTCATTACTTTTTTTTAATCAAATAAGTAATAATTATTAATTTTAAAATTTGTTACGTTTTTATAAATTTAAAAAACGAATTTTAATAACCGTAAAAAGAATTAACAGTACAAAAAAATTCAAGGACTATTTTGGTTCATTAGTTTCGCTCGAGCCTCCTAAAGCTTTAAAATGAAAATAATTTTTTAACTATATCCTTGGAAGCTTATCTGACATTAATTTTTAGTTTAATCTAAAGTAATAAATCACTTTTTGTTCAATTAAATATATTAATTGACGTACACATTTATGGAAGAAATAAAAATTAATTTTTTACCCTAATAAATAGTCTAATATGGCTGTAAATGACCAGATATGAAGCTTGGCTGTATATAGCCTCATTAGAAAATTTCTCAAGGAACAGAATGCCAAATAAAATCAATAACAAGATAAAAATGGAGTTTTTGTAACGTTTCTAATATTCTTATATACAATAAAATTTTTTTCGTTGTAGAACAAATTTTCTTGACTAAAAAAAAAAAAATTGCGGAAACGAAAATTATTATGACTTCTCAATAATTTCTTTGTACGTAGACATCACTATAAATATGTGAATCTTGGTCAAATAAAGAAAACAACATGTCAATGCTGAAAGTACGTAAACAACTCCTAAATCATCTTGACTTTAGCGACTTTTAGTGACTGTCAATAATTTACACGCATTCTTTATCGTCGAAGCAAATAAGGAATTAGTGTTTAACTGAAAATAGTTACTTTTTTTTTAATCTAATCGATTATTGATAAAAAGTATGAATAATATTCACGTTTATAAGTGCGTAAAAAGTCTAAAGCCAAAAAAAAACATGTTGCAATTAATAAAATCAGTATAAACATGAAAGAAAAAATAGCATAATTTAAATAGAATATTTTTTCCAGCTGGAAAACTGTGGGAGAAAACTGGCGCCAGGACGTCGCCGACTCCAGACCAGACTCCAGAGCTCTGCTCCTTACAGCTCCCGTATCCAGCATCGACCCAGATCCCGTGGCGTCTTGCTCTCTTTCTTTGTTATTTTTATCCCTTCTGAGTTACACCCGCAACAGAGACAGTGCTGATAAAAACGAAAACAATAAAGATAAAGGAAAAATAAAAATAAAAATAAAGGAGTCACATCTCCTACGATTGAGGTAGGTTTTCACTACCCTGCTATTTTTTAGCTTCAATAAAAATATTAATAATTGGCTAATAACACAAATTATCAATAATATATTGATTTCGAGAAAAAAATTTCTTGATTCAAGATGATTAATTTGAAAACAACCGACTATTTTGCTTAAAGAATTTTTCTTCTTGTAATTTCGGCTTGAGAGACTTAAGATCGATCGCTAACCATTATCGCTTGATCCAAAAGTATATTATCTTCGATCGATACAATTAAATTCTTGATCCAAAAACTAGTTTTTTCATTCAAAATAGCAAAAGAATCTTTCAAATAAACGATATTTTCACTTCAAAATACTCTGAAAAATATTTGAAACTTTTTTTTTTATATAGAAAGCAGAAATCCGAAAATTTCAAGTTATAACAAAATTTTTGAACCAATGTTACCACTATCTTGATCGAAAAAAAAAATTTTTTTTAGGAAGTATAAGGTAAAAGACCCCATTAGTGGCACCTTTACCCCCTATTAGTGACACTTTTTCTTTCAATGAAAAAAGGTTCTAATTGGAATAAAAATAAAAAATTATTTTGATCTAAAGGTCTTAAAGATTAGAAATAAAATATTCATTATTAAAATTAATGATTTTATTAATTGAATAAGTACCAAAATCAAAGAAAGTGTCAGTAATGGGGTCCCCGCCACTAATGGGGTCTTTTACCTTATGTGTATCATGTTTGAAAAAATTTAAGTGATTAGTTAGAATTAAATTCTCCTTCCGAATTTTCTGCTCATCTTTGAGTTATAATTTATCAATTTGTGAGATAATTTCTAGAATCACAACAACCGAATACCTTAAAACAGTAGTAGAATGCAGAAAAAAATATTTTTCTTGAGCCAAGTAGTTTTTTCTTCAACGCATAAAAATATTTCCAAAAAATTGAAATCGATCTAGTCACAAGGTATGATAGCATGTATACATAAATATATGAGTTTATTTCTTGAAAATTTTTTTTTCTTTTTCAGAGTAAAATATATAACAGGGATGTAAATGTGTTCAGGGAGGTGGAAATATGTGCAGGGGATTGGAAATGTGTGCTCGGGGGTTGTGATATATCTAGGTAAATTTTTTCGTAGTGGACATATGCATGTATGTGTGCATGTATGTACATACGTATGTGGAAGGTATGAGTAAGTATGCAGCGGAAAGAGGAGAGAACAAAGAAGGAGGGGCACATATATTCCACGTACCCACGTACCCACCTCCTACCCTCTACTCGGTAAGATTTTTCTCAGGTGGCCCACTTCGCCCCCATTGGTTATTGCCTGCACTTCTGGTGCACCCCCTTAGTCGACTTTTTCCACCCTTTCGAGCTCTCTTTACCACCCCGTAACTATAGCCACTCCGCGTGTGTTATATACGTACGTATGTACGTCCCTCTTTCATGCTCGCTCCTTGTTTCTTTTCCCTCGAGCTCAAGCTCTTATACACAATACTTTTTCTTGTTTACATCCCTTTTTTCCTATCAATAAATCCCACTATTTTTCTTTTTTTACTCAGTTTTTCCGTCAAACGATTTCCAGAAAAATTTATATATTTATAAAGGCTTGTAGTTATTCCTCTCTTTAAAACTTATTAATTTTTCCGTTTTTAGGTTTCACTTGGATAAGATTTTATTGCTTGTTTAATTACATGTTAAATGGCATGCTATTGCATTTTAAAGGAGATAAATGAAATTTTTTTTGTGGACCTTGATATAATAAGTATGAATAGGGACATTCATACTTATCACTAGTGCAGGTAAGTTTTACCACCAAAAAGTTGCTTTGTCTGTGTAATTTATGCATGATTTAAAAATCATTGAAATGCCAGTGTTTGAAAAATACTTTAGATTTATTACATTGAAGGACACAAGAGAAACATCACGCATAAAATTAGAAATAAAATAAAATGAATTCAAGTAATTATAACCAAAAACATTATTAATAATCATATAACAAATGAAACTGCTTATAGAACCACAAAAAAATTACAGCTTACAGTACAAAGTATAAAAAGTTTATACTAAATTTTTTCTATAAGTTATTCATTGATTCTAAATTTGAGAATGAATATTCCTCTCTCTTAAAAAAAAATTACCCACGGTTAAATTTTAACTGACTTATGAAAATTGTAATATTAATCATAAAAATTCGGCAACTCAGATTTTCAACTATGTTAGAAAGTAAAATGACTGTGAGTGCAATATACATTAATAATTATGATTTTCACTAAATTAATAGTCAAATTTTATATTAACAAACATATTCCAAGCAAAATTTTATCCGATTTTAATCAAATAAGACGAGTACTTAACTACTTCATCAACTGCTTTACAAATAAAAACTTTATTCCACTTATCGCCACCTATCGACCGCAGCGAAATTATTTACTTAAAGCATTTATAAGACTTGTGAAAAATTATTACATTCTTTTCAATAGAAAATTTTCTTACAGAAAATAAGAACAATTCAATATCTTGAATTAAAATCAATTTCAGTTTAATTTATAGTTTTAATTCATTAATGAATACCAAATATATGCAATTTTTCAAATGATTTGAATTTGCTTAAATGATAGTCTGATAGAACATCTGCTTCGAACAAAGTCAGAACAGAGACTTACTAGTACGATGAAATTTAAGGAAAAATATTTGAACTTTCTTTGTTTAATTAGGTAAACATTGATTGTTAATAAAAAAATTTGAATGTCATTAGTTATAAGACTTACATAAACTGAACAATTAAAAATTTTAATCAAGTTAGAATATGTAACTGCCAATAGGATATAAATTAATATGCAGGACAGTTTAAATAAATTTGCATTCAATCCAAATAAGAACTAGTAATAAACAGTGATAAAAATAACAATAGACTTTACTCTAATTTTGTCCTTAATTACTCGATCTACTATATTCTGCAAGTGAACATTTTTTATTACCTCTCGCCACCTATCGAACATCGCGGAACTATTTACTAAACGCATCCATGAAACTGGTTCAAAATTGAATATTCTTCAGTAACTCTTGATTGCGAAAAATAAAAGAAAAAAATCTTTCAGTCTTCAATATCAAAAAGTAACAAAACTTTTATGCTATTAATATTCTACCAGCGCTTAAATTTGACTAGACCGCACTATTAGTAAAATAAAAATTTCATCTTTTTACAATATTCGTTACAAAACAACAAAGTTGAAGCAACCATAGCAAGTGCATACAAAACATAATAAATAAAACTTAAACGATAATAATCTCCTTGATTTGTGATTGGATGAAACTCGGCTTCTCATACAATACAACGTCCCCTTCATTACATTACATATCACCATTTCTATCTTTCTCACTCTTTCTTCAAACTTTTGAGAGTATAGTGCTTACAAACATACATATTTTTATCGTCCCGTACAACATACAATGCCAATGTACAATCTACTGGTCTGCATCAACATCCATACATCCACACATCCACACATCCAAACAAACACATTCATACATATATATGAAAAAATACAACACATATATAAGGGGGTACACCATCGTAAATCGGCCATTTTGAATTAATACGTCATACGACATACCGAGTACGATACGAGGGCCGTCATCAGAATAACTCGCTTTCGAATTAATCCAAGGCCATCGCATCACTTACTCAATTTTTATTTCATGTCCTTCTGTTGTTTTACTAAAGAAATAAAAAAAAAATCACCGAGCGCATCCATCAGACAAATTTTAAGATAAAAACAATAAATAATTAATAATCGATATCAATGAAAATATTTGCCGGGATTGGATTGAATTTAGTGAGGGTGTCTTGAGTTCTGAGGCAAAGGTTGTCTGGGGCGGCGTCTAGCCGTTTTTATCGATTATTTATTGTCTTCGTTCCTTTATGCGATCTTATCTCCTTTTTTTTGTTTTTTATTTCTTTACTTTACTTCTTTCTTACTGTACGTTTTTTTTTGGCAGTATATTTTTTATTTGCCTTTTTTTTTGCTCATCCGAGTCGAGGGATAGATACAGATTCAGAAGGATCCTAGTGGTCTCGTTCCCAGTTTATGCCGCAACCCTTAGCCCTGACCTGTCACAAGATTTTTTTGTTTATTTCATCCACATCGCACGGTGAACTGGAAGATGCTAAATTTTTACTGTCCAACTTTAATTCGTCAGATTTACAAGGGCTTTTCTTTATATTGGATAAAAAGTGAATTCAACTTTAGCTCCTCTTTCTCTGGGTTATGGTTCATGGAAATGAGTATGTGTATGTGTATAGGTTATGGCGGAGAATCCGACGAAAAAACACACCGAATTATTATATTGCTCTGGACGTTTTTTGGGAGCTTATTCTATATAAAGTGGAATCATGCAGGACTATTTTTAACTACAAATATTTTCAGGTTTTTTTTTTTTTTTTTTTTATAGAATACCGAAAAAAAAAAAAAAAAAAAAAACAATAGGCGTCAATGAGAATTTTGGACGAATGCACTTGAGTATAAACATAAATTAAAAATTGAATTGATTATTTTTTTAATGGAATTCAAATGAAAAATTTCTTATCTTCTATAAAATAAGTCTCACTTTGATGCAAAATTATTCATAAAAATATTTTTCGTGAGAAAGCTGTTGTTTTTTTTTTTTTTTTTATAAGAATTGAGTTTAAAATTCTATACCAAAAATTAAAAGTGAGTCAATTTTTTCATTATTGCAATCAAATTTTCAAATGACAATTTAATCCTAATTAATATTGCGATTTTTTAATTTTTTATATCGAAATTCGAATTTTGATTTGATAACTATTGATTTTAGCTATTATTTTTGTTGAATCTAAACATTGAAAATTTGTCTCATTTTTGAAATTTTAATAGCAACGCAGACCCACTTATAATCGAAGGGTACTATGCAAATAGGGTTGTTTGTTAAAAAAGCATGAAATATATGATAAACATTTTTTTAATGGATTTTAAAAGTGTATTTACTAAGCCTATACTATTAACAAACCTTGCATCAATATCTTTATTCATAATGTCATAAAAAATTTTTTTAAATTGTTTTTTTTTTTTTTTTTTTTTTTTCGAACGCTCAAAGTAGAATATTGCCTTTTAAGGATATTTTATGTGTAAAATTGAGCACAATATACGAAGGTTATTCAACCAACATTATATGTTTGAGTTGTACGGAAGGTTATTGACACTTTGACAATCTGAAACTTGTAACGTGGAGAATTTTTCCGAAAGCAGCGTTTGGCGCCCAAAATTTTTTTCATCGTTGTAAACTAACCCAGCCTGAGAACTTTTATCGGAAATCAATCTGGAAAGGAAAACGTGAACTTTTTCGGCCTTAAATCGTAGAATCCGATAAAATATTAACGGATCTTTCGCGGTAAAAAATCAAATATATTTAAATATAGTGTTTTATAAAAAAAAAAAGTAAAACACGGTCGTTTGAGGTCTCAAGTTTCGCGTGCGTGAAAACATTGAGAAGCGACTAGAAAGAATAAGTAACTACGTACTCGGGGAAAAAAAGGTAAAAAACCACGGATGAAAAAAGGTGAAATAAAAATAAAAAGAATGAGTCGGCAGTCTGTGTGTTTGCTCGCAAGTCGTATCTTTTGGTGACGGACGGGTCGTGACCTAGGCCGCCTTGAAGGGCAGACATTTTTTAATCGATAACACTTTTTTACCACCCCCGTTCTTCTTCATCGCTGTAGATATAGATATATTGGTGTGTACTCTGAGGATCCCTGAACTGAATAGAGTAAGCCCACGTCCCACGCTCCACGTTTACGTTCGTTTCGCCGTAGTCGGGGTATTCGTCCGTGACGGTCGGACGGGCCTCCTACGCTTTACTTTTTTCTACACATCTAAAACCCGAACTAGACTTCTGAAACTAAAACCTGTGACGTTACTTTTTGGGGTTTGGGTATGAAAGGAGGCTAACTAGCTTCGCTTTATTGTCGGATCTGAGGATCATTATAATTGAAATTGTAATAATTATGATTGTAATGAAGCCCGAGTTCTCTTGGGTTCAAAGTTTCTGGTCGAAGGGGGTGCAAGGACGAGCAGAGGACTGAGGTAAGAAACGGTAAAAGAAAAAAGCTGGTGGTTGAAAGCCGACGCTTGTTATTGTCAAGATAGCGGCTTATACCAGCCTAAATAAAAGCCCTCGTCCTTTGACTTAAAGGAGAGGCACCTAAATATTTTTAAAGGGGATTTGGTGCGGTAAGAGTTTATAGAAAGTTTTTTTTTTGTAGTTATCAGCCTATTGCAGAGAGCCATATGCTTTTATTTTGGAGAATCTTGAAATTTGGTACATTCTAGCTAAAACCTTAAATAAGTTCGAAAATGAGTCAAACGATTAATTAGTTTGAAAGTTTTCTTGAAAAAATTTTCTGACATCAGAAAGTTTGATGTGCCCATATGTGGCCTGATATGTCCGTGTATAATTTTTCGACTAAAGCTATTGTTTAAAATTTCCAATAGAGGGTGCATAATCGCTGAATTGTTTCGTTACAAATATAATAATAATATATAAATGAATACAATAAAATCATAAACCCAAAAATAAACTATATGACAAATCAAAATCTAACTATATAATATTGTAAAATAAATTTATTAAATCACATTCATATTAAATTTGTACAATTTAGAAATAATGTAAAAACACGAAAATTATCAATAAGGATTTAAAAAAAAAAAAATAAAAATTTTTTTTTACTTTCTTAAGGAGCTTATCTGACATCGTTTTTGAGTTTACTCAACTACGAAATCAATGTTGGCTTGGTACGACATATTAAATGACGACCACATATTTAGAAAAAATCAAAGAATTATGATCAATTCTCTTATACAGCTTTATGAGAAAATTGGCTATATTAAACAATTTATCCATGAGTTGTAAGTGCTTTTGTTTATCTCAACAATCAAAATTTCTTGAGTCATTTTCAAATGTATCTTGGAGTTAATCAAAGCTTTCATTAACGTTGTAACTTTGTAACATACTTCTTGAATCATTTTTCAAAATTATTTTACAACTTTTAAAAATATGGACAAATAGTTGCTTTTACAGCTTTTATTATTAAATAACTTCCTGATAATAGATTGCATCTTAATTACAAAAATTAGATGTTATAGCTTCGCGAATAAGCTACAATTTACTCTTTAACATCCATAATTTCACCTGAGTCAAAGTTTTTTATAAAAAAAAATTTCAAAAAATACTTGGAAATATTTTTAATATTATTTCAATTATATTAATAGTTGAAAACCTGCTCGTTTTAGTGCTTACAATCAGTTAAAGTTTGTGTAAAATTCTAAAGATAAATTTCTTAAAAATTATTAGAACAAAGGTAAATCAAAAGGAAGTATTTTTCCAAACATATGAAAAATAAAAATAATTATAATTACAATGATATTGAGGTTTATATTGTTATGTTTATCTTTTGATGGTAAAAAAACATACTGAGAATAACAAAAGTAGAATACAGGGTTATGTATAACTAAAAAGAGTAAAGTATAGACGTAGAAAAGAATTGTGAAAGTATAAGAGCAAAGGCTGTTTATCTTTCGAAATTATACCATTCTTTATTTTCTTCTTTTCTCCTCTATCTTTTCATTTTTTTTCCGTCTATGTGTCTCTTTCATTACTCCTTTTTTTTCCTTTTCTTCTTTTCTCCGTAGCCGAGTAAGAAAAACGCGAGCGAGCGCGAGCGAAAAAAATAAACGCCGAAAAAACAAGAAACGTTTGTATCCACCCGAGAGAGCGTACTTGGGTATTTTTTCTGAAAATACTGGATAGATAGCCCACCCTCGCCTTCTATCCTCCTTTCCACCCCCTGACTTCCGCCTCATCCCTCACGCCATATGACTACTCTTGAGGAATGAAAAAATAATATTTTTTTTACGTTATAACTCAAATAGAAAATTTGCGCTACTTTTTTTCTATTTTTTTCCATCAATTTCTTATCGTCGTTATATTTTATTTTCTTAATTTCAATTTTGATCAATACTTTTTAAAATTTGTTTTAATCATTTCCGAGTATACATGATTAAGCTTGACAAATTTATTGTAAAAGATTAAATTATTTTATGATAGTAGAAATTGTTAAAAAAATATGAGACGATCCAAGCCAGGAGTTGAACACTAGACCTCTCAATAACATGTTGAACATTTTAATTATTCGGGTCATTCTTATTAAATTTAATGGAAATTTCTATGGCCATTATAATTATAATTAATGTTGGAATAAGTAAATATCAATACAAAAATATTTATTTCTACTTGTATACACGAAAAGCAATTTTCTTTAAAAATTATCGTGAAAATCACAGTAACCGTTGGACATTCTGCGATTTATGATGCAATAACATTTTTTTTAATAATTATTCATAAATACAATTTAAAAAATGTAGGAATGTACTATTAATTTTTACTCAAGTATATTGGTCGAAAATAATTAAGATAAATGTTTATTTTTTACTATTATAATATAAAAAAATTGCAGGTAAATTAAAAATTTTTACGGAAGCTAAGAAAATTTATCGGAACCTCCAGTAAAAAATAAAAATGAATCTAAGTATCAATATCATCCGCCAACTTTGAGACAGCGCTGCAATCACTTTAAATTTCTTCTTTAAAAAATTTTATATTAAAATTTTTATAAAATAATGATTCTGATAAAATTTTGTGCAATCAGTTAAATATTATTTGTTATAACAATATATTTTATAATAATTTAGTTCCATCTGTGTGGAAAGCTGCATTAAAATTTTTTTTTTTATATTATCAGAGAATCCAATAATTTTTGCTGCAATAAACTGTAAAAAATATTTCTCATTAATAAATAATAAAGCAGCGATTTAACGTCCCACGATTTTAATATAGTCCGGTAATTTTTTTCATGAATTTAACAGCAAATTTTGAAGAAACTTTTATTTTGTCTTGGAAGCTTCATATTTTTTGTTCAAGAATTATATTATGTTAAACCAATGTTAAACCGCGCATCTTAATTTAAAAGAAAGAATTTCTTGGACAAAGTATGTGTTGTAGCTCTAATAACTATGCATCAAGTTCTTTGTTCAAAACTGAAGTTTTTGAATGAAGAATTTTTGCTGCTTTATTCAAGAGTTATACTTTAATGATCTGAGATGAGCGATTTCATGAAAAATAAACAGAGTATTTTAAAACAAAAAAAAATTCTCAGAAAATATTTTCTTACACGGAGAAAAATTAATTGTACTACCTACTATACAAAAATAGTAACTCCTACTATCTAAAATGGTAATAAAATTAATTAGTAACAAAATAATAGGTGGTATGATTGACAATTGTAATAGTTACTATTAATAATGGTAACGATTACTATCAAAAATAATAATTGTAATTATTATAAATTATAACTGTTACAATCGAAGATGGTAACTGTAACAATCTCAGATTGTAAAAATCCTGAAAGAAAAAATAATATAAATTTAATTAATTAAATCCTGCAACCATCAGGTTATATTAGGAATTACGATTTTGATAATAGTAGTAACTAATTAAAATAATAACAGTTATTATTACTGATTACCATCACAATAGTAGTAGTTACCATCAGGATGGTAAATACTACAATTCAGATGGTTTACTTAATTATTTAAATAATATTTACTACTATCGAATTCAGTTAATAGATTTTAACATAACTATATGATAAACTCTACTATAAAATTTTCTCCGTGTGGATGATTTTTTTTTACAGTTTTTATAAATTAATATAAATTTTTATCTAAGACGTAAAATGAATCTTTAATTTGCAATTAAAATTTCAGCAATAAATTTATCGAAAATAGTAATATTTAACTAAAATATTTTTAAAATAGAATAAAAAAATTGTTAAGATTTTTAGAAAAAAATGTAATTATCTGTAAACAAATTAATTATAATTGTTTGTTAAGAAAAAGTTAATTAATAATCAGCAAATTAAGCCTCATAAACGGTTTAAAGTAGTACATTGTAAATGTTCGTAAATAAATAAAAATAAAGTCGTCAAAACAAAAGATAGGTGGTATCTATTAAAAGTAGACGTAATTACGTGACAAAAAAATTGTCAAAGCAACGGCTACAACAACGAGACTTAAAAAAATAAAAAAAAAAAAAACAAGATTAAAGATAAGGGGAAAAAATAAAGTTGAGCATTATCGACAGTCTGTCAGTCGTCTGGGGGCGATAACCGTTGTCTCTTCTTTTATACTACACACTAATAACTCTTCCCGAGCTAATTAGTTTCCCACGTCAGCCAAACAGTCTAATATTCGTCATTGATCTCGAAATTTTTTTTGTACCTTATTTAACAGGATTTCAAAAAAATTACGCTCAAAATTTCACTTGAGTTATAATTCAATCATTAATTAATATTATTTCATTGATTGCAATCAATTTCATTAAATTTAATACAAATCCTTTTCTTTTTTTGGATGCACCTTCTTGAAACATTTTATCATTGGGGTTGCGGTTGTAAGTTATCATCCCTTACTAAAGGGTAGTTTGCGCTCTGCCTTATCTACGGACGGGTAAGGGATGAAATTAACCGACAATCAACCCCTGTGCTGGATAAAAATATTAGTGTTTCATCCCTTATATCTTGAGATGGTAACTAGACTGTTTTCATGACCGACAAAAAATTTTTCTTCATAATTTCCGATAATTATAATTGTATTCCTCATTTTGTCTGACGAGTTTTTTATAATAAAAATTTTATTTCTTTAATGAAAAATTCTTCAGCCAAAAAAATAATTAAAAAAAGTTTAATTGTCTTGAATCAAGTAAAATTTACTTAAACCAAGAAAAATTTCTTAGTTTAAGAATTTTTCTACTCAAATCAAGATATAAATTTTTTATTAACATTTGAATGGTAGTTACAAGTTATAGGAAAAATGTTCACACCCTAGAGAAAAAAATCGCATTAATATTCGATGGGGAAAAAATAGTTTTTTCAATAGAAAAATTATTGAAAAAAAAAATACAAAACTTTAATAAAAAAGTTAAAAAAAGAAAAAAACATCACATTGCTTACTTCAACTGAAAGAGGTAAAAATATTTAAAATCAGGTCTTACACGGAGAGAATTTTATGGTAAATACTATCATCTGAGTATTGTAAAAAGCTCTAAAATACTTCGATAGTAATGAATACTACCTTTCATTATTATAAATACGATATAACTTATTACAGTTACCACCAATAGAGTAATTTTTACCATCTCTTATATTACTGTAAGATTGTATTTTCAACTATCTAAGATAATTTGATTAAATATCTTGATAATAATTTTTAAAATCAAATTAATAATTTCTACAATCTTTGATGACAATTATTACCATCAGAGTTATATTTTATCAAATTGATATTTATATTAAATAAAAGTCATTTTTAATATTAATTAGAATAAAAAAAAATTAATTTTAATTTTCAGATTATGTCTACCACCACATTATTATTATTATTATTATTATTACTAGCAACCTGCAGTCACTATGTGACTGTCGTAACTTGTGAACTATAAATAAATAAAATTTTGCCTCATGAAATAATAAGTTTTTTTAAATTGCACTGCACTTTTTTAACTATT
The DNA here is from genome assembly GCA_905319865.3 of Cotesia congregata. NCBI lineage: Eukaryota > Metazoa > Arthropoda > Insecta > Hymenoptera > Braconidae > Cotesia > Cotesia congregata. The sequence continues at coordinate 3,935,233 of CAJNRD030001120.1, read as the reverse complement.
GATGTTTTTAAAGATAGAAGCTCATCCCGATGTTACATCCATCAAGAGCTTTCATTTGATTACGCACATACATTTTGATATATTTTTCATATATACATATATATAAATATATGAAAAAATAATGTGAGTACTTGAATGAAAGGTCTTGATGAGTGTAACATCGAGATGAGCTTATATCTTTAAAAATGTCAATAATTTACAAGATACAAGGTAATTTCTTAATCATTGACATTTTTAATGATATGAGCTCATCCTGTTGTTATACTTATCAAGAGCTTTCATTTGAGTACCCACATGCTTTTTTGATATATTTTTTATATATACATATATATAATATATATTAATATATGAAAAAATGATGTGGGTACTTAAATGAAAGATCTTGATAAGTGTAACATCGGAATGAGCTTATATCTTAAAAAATGTCAATAGTTAACTAAATTCAAGGTAATTTCTTAATTATGTATCTGAAGATAGAGCATTTTCGAATGCAGCCTAAATACTTATCATCATAAATTCAGTGCTTACTTTTACTGAATAACTTATAATACAATTGGTAACTTTAACCACTTGTGATGGTAAATGTAACCATCTCGATAGTAAATGGTACGATCGCTCTATTTTAGGAATTATTATTTTATTATCGTACTGATTATAATTTAAATTGTTATATTTATCATTTCAACTTTTGTAGAATTAATTACCATCTAAGATAGTAAAATCTACAAAACAAGTATTGTTAGGGTCAATATAAAATTCTCTCCATGTATGAATCGAGTTTTTTAAAAATAATGTTCTAGACTTGATTTATTCTTTGAATAAAATCCAAAAATATTTTCAAATGTCTGGTGCCTAAATTTTCGGTGATCAATAAACTTAGATGAATTAAAATCTAACTCTGATTTCTAAGTTGTCATCACAAAAGTGATGACAAGCGTCATTATATAACAATAATAATAAAATAAATAATAAAACTAATAAGACAGCTTACAAAGATTCTAAGTTTCGTCGGACAGGTGTAGAGTATAAAGCGTAGCACATATCACGTATGATAGAATGTAGAGTGTAGACAAGGAACGTCATTACAGTCATTAGGAAATTTTCAGAACGAAGAACGAGAAATAAGTGGCTTTGGCTGTGTTGAGGCAAACAGGTCTGCGATACTCGGTACTCGTATACTATATACTATGCAATCGACAACAGGTTAGATCGAGGTTCAATGCCAACTTATGATTGATAGGTAACTTATAACCTTACTTTGCATCTAAGATTATAACTATAAGCAGCAGTCCTCTCAACTCTTCTCACTTATTACTTCTCCGTGGCATATGTTAATCAGCCGATTGGGTTAATTTATACATCGCCTATTTATTATTATTATTGTTAATATTTATAATTATTATTTTCAGTGATTTTGTCTCTGTTTTAACTTTTGTAGTTACATTATAATTATAATAATAATTATTATTATTATTATTATTGCATACATGTTTGCATTAAAATTATTTATAAAATTATGCTGCTAGACTTGCTAATGAGTACGGTCGTGATATTTCGACTTTGACGCCGATTAAATCCACAGAGTCCTTGCTACTTTGAAAAATATCCCTGAACTCTAGACACCTGATCCTCTGACAAACGCAGACTCTGATTGGGGACTAATTTATTATTTATTATTTATTGCTACTATTATTTAACCTCAAGATCACTCAAATTCTGTCGCAATAATAATAATGATAATTCAATTTTAATACCATCATATCGATTAAGAAATTTAAACTTTAGCATTTAATTAGTTAGTTATACAATATTATATTGATTATCGGTACTAATTATTTTACAAATTTTAATGACCGAAGTAATAAGTTTTTTCGCAGGCTCCGGTAATTAGCTAATTTGTAGAATAGATAAATTGCTTTTGCGCATATAACTAAATTTTTTTTTCAGTACAGAGATGCTGCTAATTTTTTCCATGCAATTGACTAATCGAGTTTTTTTAAACATGAAAATTTTTCCAATGAATAATTAATGATTAACGATAAAATACTGGATTAGGATTATTTTTACATGATTGTTCGGAGGTTTATTTACGGTATATTCATAATGCATTTGAAAAAATTACGGAATGATTGAGTTGAATTTAATGGAGAAAAGGCGAAATCTATTGCGAAAATCTTTTACTTTATTTTGCTTGCGTCTTTGAGTCGCGCCTGCTTCCGGCTTCCGGAAGATATTTTTTCCCTCGGTATTCCCTGAGGGAATCTCGTTGTGGCATCATCGCGATGTCCCTTATTCCGCCGGCCACATGCATTCGAAGATTTAGGGTGCTGAAGGATTAATGGCTTTCACTCCTTACAATTGCCCCCCCAACCAAATACAACCATTTGCTCTTTTTCGCCTGCTAAAAATTTTTTAAATTGCTCTTTTATTTTTACTAAAATTCATTATATTTCAATTCCTATGCCTTTCTTTCGTTAATTCATCCATTATTAATTTATTTGAACCAAATAAGACTCGCTTATTATAAAGAAATCTCTTATTTGAATACTACCAACTAATACTTATTTGACACAATAAAATGAATTTATTTGAGACAACGGTGTGGTTTATTCAGTATATTTGTTTGACTGAAATTATTTGTTAATATTTAACAATTATTTCTTTAATACTTTAAAACCATTTATTTTCTAATAAACTAAATCTTATCTTCTAATAAACTAAAATTACTAAGTTCAAGTTGGATTTTAATAGTTTTTTTTTTCATTATTAAATTCATCAAAAATTTAAGTATTTATACAAAATTATACTTAATTATAATTGGCAATGATAGAGGTATTAAAATTACGATAACGCAAATAGCAACAATAGCAACATAAACGTCTTATGATTTATTTCAAACGAGATTTGTTAACTATTGACAAATCTTATTTAAGTTATTTTAAATGAATCTACACATTTAAATCAAACAAACTGTTTTCTCAGTGTATCGATTCAAAAACTATAAAATAAAACAAATTTTAACTAAAACAAAAATTCATTTAAAATAAAAAATTAATTACTTTGAACAATTTCATTTCGGAGGATCTTTTATATCCATAAAAACACAATAACTATTCTTTTTCAGTATGGTGTGAAAATTTGAAGCATAATCTGTGTAATTAAAAATAAAAAAAAATTAGCCTCCCGCATATTTATATGATAAAATAAGTTTTTTTTAATTAAATGTAAACTGAAAAATTTTCCTTGGTTTAAATAAATTTTACTTGACTCAAGAATTTTTCGTCTTACTTCAAGACAATTAATCTCTTCAAAATAATTTTATTGGTTCAAGAATAGTTCTCTTCAATCAAGTTAATTCATTTTTCAGTGTAGGATTAGTGAAAAAGTATCATTTACCTGACTTTGTACATTTTTAAAGCTTCATCTGGTTTTCAGCGATAGTTTATTTATGATGATAAGTTTTCGGAGTACTAAGTAGATTCGAATTTTGCGCTCGATAAAATTTGTTTATTTATTCATTTTATTTTGTGCATGTTAATGTGGTTACATGTCGAATAATAACTCACGTAAGTAAGAAAATAAGTAAGATATTGTGACGGACATATCTTTCGTATAAAATTGGTTTCTATAAATTTGGTACCATCAGAACGGTCGTAAACTAAGTTTGTGGTTTTTTATCAATATTTTTTCTGGCGATAGTCAATTTTTCATGTTAAGATTTTGAAGAAGTTTTGAACAATTTCTTGGTTCGTTTCATCACATTTTCTATTAAGTGATTGGTAACTGATCTTGTCATGGCAATACCATTCTTTATATTTATTTCGAAAGTACCTAAGTTTTATCTATTGTGATTGAAAATGTCAAAAAATTTCTAGTCCAAAGTTGTTTTCTTATTAATAATTTGTAATTTTCGCCAGTCATATAGCAACTACAGTTATGACAATTTTGATGTTAAGCGCTGCATTTTATTACTTAAATAAATTTTCAAAAATTTGAAACCACAATTATGAGTATACACATCAGAAAAAACATAAACTTGAATTAAAAGAAAAATTCTTGAACCAAGAAAATAATATTGAAGAGTTTCATTGTTTTAGATCAAGAAATTCTTTAATCAAATAAAATTTATTTCAACCGAGAAAAATTTCTTAGTCTAAGAATTTTTCTGCTCAAATCAAGAAGATGAAATTCTTCAAAATTATTTAGTTAATTTTTTTTTCTGTGTAATTTTTGAAACACTAAAAAATTGCAATTGATCTAATCATCGTAACTTTCAGCCATGTCTGTAAACTCCATCAATATCCGTATCTGCAGCCAAAACATCCTCATTTTACCATCGTCCGAAAATCGGTAATTAAATCAGTCAAAACCCGCAGCACGGAATCAAAACGAAAAGTAAAAAAAATGCGAGCATTTAAAGTAACCGAACTGTTCACAGGGTGGAAAATATTTGGTAGTTTTTACGTAGAACCAGTAGTAGAGACTGTTGGATTGGGGATTTTAGCGTCTTTGAAAGTAGTGTATCCTCTTTCCGACAGAGGTGAAGCCGACGGTAAAAATTCCTGCGGCCTCTTTTGTGGCTCCTTATCCACCTCCTCATCCTCTTGATCCTTAACTTCCACCTGTATTTTATACCAAACGATTGAGAAAAAGACCCAACACAAAACACAAGAAAAATAACAAAGACAAAGAGAAAGCATATATGACAAGGCCCGGCGCTTCTTCCTCTTTTTATCGGGTTAGTCCATAAGAGAAACTAGTCCTTTCTTCTTTTCCCTTTCATCGGGTTTCTCGCTCTCTCGCTCTCCACCATAACCCTATTTTCTTTTCTTGCTTCTTCTTCACTATCATCCTTTCTTTGTTATCCTCTTTATTATTTTTTTTGCAATGTGTCTCGTCTCGAGTCGCGTTTTCTGACTGGGCATCAATCTCTCGTCAAACCCAGCCACTCAACCTATGGGACTATAGAAATACCAATCCAAGAATTTTATATATATATATATATTTTTTTTTCATTTCAACTTTTTTTTTGCTAACAGTTTTTGGGAATTTCATTTTTACTCTTATTTTCATTTACATTTTTGTCTACGCAGGCATGCCGACTATAAGGAATTTTATCTCTTTAATGGAATTAATTAGAGCAACTATTTTGCGGAGGAATAGAACCGCTTAAACTTTTTGAAGATCAAATTGATTTTGAAGAGTGAAAAGCAAACGTGGCGTATCAAATTTTCTGATGATAGTATTTTATTTTTGGTTTTCTTCAGAGAAAAATATCTTTCTTATAATTACTTTACAAATCGACAAAAAAAATTTAGTCATGTTTTCCAGAGCTATAAAGTGATCTACATCATAGTTGAGAACATTATTGCTAATAATTCAGTAATTAATCATTTTTAACTATACGTATCCTATCAGATCAGTATTTTTGAGGTAATTTCTGTATTTTTGCACTTTATACGATACCAAATTTTAGTTTCTTAGCTTATAATAAACGTATGATTTCAATCAAATGCATTCTCATTATGATGATCTTAATGTTTCTTACTCTAATACTTATTAATTACTTATTAATGAAATGTCACATATTTATTTTTTAGATGATTTCTGAGATCATTTCAGAAATTTTTTTAAATCCCAAAAATTTTCACTTTTACCATATTTTCGTGAAATAACAATTAAACGCGATATCATATTTAATTTCTGTAAATTAAATCTCAAAGCTTATTTAATGGGGTTTAATTTGCATACTTATATTTCTAAATTAAATAGTTTAGGAATTACACTAATTCAAAAATTTTTGAAAATCACAAAAATTTTCAGTTTTACCATATTTCAGTGCAATAACAATTGAACGCGATATCCCATCAAATTTCTGTAAATTGCATCTGAAAGCTTATTAAGTAAGCTTTAATTTGTATACTTACATATTTTTCTTAGTTAAATAGTTTAGGAATGACAGAAATTTGAATTCTTCAAAATCCTTCAAATTTGGAACTTTTCCTGTTTCTTTACGAAATAACTATTGAATGCGATAACTTGTAAAATTTTTGTAAATTACATCTGAAAGCTTATTGACTAATCTTTAATTTTCATACCTCACCATCAATCTATAGACCAAAAATTACCTACTCTCTCAGACAGATCTAATGAAATTTTACTCTTGCATTCGCTTTGATGTCATTGTTTTTGTAACAGAAGTTATATATTATATTAATATTATTTTATAAAAAATATATTTTTTTTATTTAAGAAATCTACTTCCATTTCGGCTGCCGAATGGTCTTTTTATTCGTTTTGAAGCCTATGATATGCATCATTTTAAAGAAATTTATTCTCATTTTTATTGACAATAATTCGATGATTAATTTTTTCTACTTACTTCATCAAAATAGTCTTTTTACAGTACTAGAAAATCGAATGCGCTTTGCACGCTTCTGTAAAAATATTTATTATCGATAATTTAATTAATCAATATTTTTACAAATTTTACTCATTAATATTTAACCGTTGCTATGATAACCATTGCCAAAAAAGGTCACCATAGCAACGAAAAGCGACAACAATGAAAACGTCACATCAATTTTTTAATAAAAGTTATGATTATTTTCATGGAAAAAATTCGCCATAGCAACCGTTACCATAGCAACGTTTACTATGGCAACAGTAACCATAGCAACGATTACTATGGCAACAGTTACCATAGCAACGGTTACCATAGCAACGATTACCATGGCAACGAAAAGCGACAACAATGAAAACGTCACATCAACTTTTTACTAAAGGATTTTTACATCTTATACAAGTCCAAATTTGTCCTGTTACTTTTATGATATTTGTCTGATTTTTTTTGCAAAAACTAACATCGTATTCTATAAATCCATGATCCATAATAATTATTAAATGAAATAATAAAAGCGATAAAATATAATTTAGTAAAAGTAAAAATTGCAAGGTCATGAATGATATCTTTCTGGATGATTAAGACGTCCTTCGATCACATGTGAGTCTGGATAAAACGTTACAAGTGAGAAAATGAGCAAAAAGAAATGATAAGAAAGAATGAGAGTTAAGTGAAGTTATCATTATCATTACCATTATTATTATGACTATGATTGTCTCTGTTTGGTGCGGCCCTGTTACGTTCTAATGGTTCGGGAGCCGTTACGGACATTAGCTTCCGTTGTAAGGGATTTTATATATCTCTTCTCTTACTTTTTTCTTCTTTCTTCTTCAGAGGTCCCTTCAACTCGCAGCCTCCTTACTTGTATTTACTTGAGAGTATAGTACAGTATATAACCAGAGGATTTGAAAAATGACCCGTGGTAGCCAACAAATAAGAGTGTCATCATCATTAGCAGGAGCAAGTTACATCTGGGAAATAAATGCAACTTTCCAATTGCTACGTTTTTATTTTTTCATTTATATTTTTTACCTTTTTTTTTTTTATCATGATCATCTAAATTATTCCAGAAATTGTTTTGTTTGTTTATTGTTTTTCTGAGTTTGAAATTAACCGACAAAAAATATAATTGGGCTGTAAAGTACACGGAAATATGGATAATTAACACCTCGATTGTGATGAAAGAAAATTTTTGCTCCGTTGAACACTATCATTATCATTGTTATTATTTTTTTTACCGAATTAGATTTTGAAGTCAGCGTATTTTTCAATATACAAAATTAACTCGAAAAAAATAATAAATACTGCAATGAAAATATAAAAGCAATAAGTTAATAGCAAATGACAAAAGCAAGAGCCTGTCATCCCCCAGACTTAACCGGAAGTGACGCACATTTATCTTATCCAAGTCCACCCCACCCTTGAACTTCCGTCTCGGAAAATTCTCAGGCCGCTAGATCGGAGGAAAAGGGGTGGGAATTAGCAATATTTAAAGAAACTACTTATTCAAATTATAAATTAGCATCATTTAAATAATTGACAATGTTTACAAAAGGTTCCTGCGAATAAGAAAATTAAACACACACGAGGTTTTATTATTGAGTTAAGTAACTACGTATGCTGAATAATTAATTAGATTGACTGGATTTAAACTTATATATTCATTTACTTAAACTCACTTAGGGGTCATCGTAATAAGGTTCTATTATACTCCTTTTTTTTTAGTTCGGTCTTTCTGTTTCTTTTACATAGATTTAAATTTGGAGATAAAAATAATAATAATAATAATGGTGATTATTGATTAATTTTTAATAACCAAAACTGTTTAAATAATTGGTTTATCAAAATTACTTCTTTTTTTATTTTTAAATAAATTTTTGAAGAAAAACAAAAACAAATATTTTTTAAGTTTAAATTTATAAAAATTTCATTTTTTTCAATTTGATTAAGTAAAATATTTTTTATTTTTGGATCTTAAATGCAACGTTTATTAATTTTGCACATAATTTTATGAAATACGGACGGTTTGCTCATTTTATTTTTTTATTTACAAATTTTCTGAGACTTCACAATTTTAACATTTCTGCTTTGTAGTTTCTGGAAAAACTTGAATTATTCTACAATTGATACCGATATAAGAAAAAAAAACATTTTTTTTTTAATTTAAAACTTTTTTCCAATTAGTTTAACAAATTTGTTTTCATTAAAAAATAAATTTTAAAGCATGAAAAACAAGAACAGAAAATAAAAACTTTTAAACAGCAATCACTTAAAAAAAGTTATCATCTTAAATCTTGAATATGATTATCTAGGATGGGTGATAAAGCTATAAAACTATGTTTACCATTTTAACAGGGCAATTATCTTGAGTACAGTCTCCGGAGTTTATGGAGTTAATTGCAAAGGTGAAATACACTATTTAAATGCTAACAGTCCCTCAATATCTACCATGCCAATACGTCTGGCGTTTTATTTTTTGTGGCTTGTGTGCGGGTCAAGCCTTTTTGCCTCTTTTCCATTATTGATTTTAGCTCGTTTTGTTATCATTATCATTTAATTATGAACATCAAAGCGGCCTTGGTTTTAATCTAATTATCATTATTATTTATCAGCTCACTCCGATCCGAGAACATCTTCATTAAATATACGACCTAATAATTTATATAATTATAATATATGAATAATATATTTAATATTTATGCATTTTGCTGAGATTCCGTGTGATAGTTTTTATGAATAATCAATGAATTAATTGATTGTAATAAATTATCCTGGTTTATTACTTATACAGTGTTATTCATGGTTACAAAACAATTTCATCTCGAAATTTCTGACCTTCAAATAGTTTACGTTTTTTTTTTTATTATTTTTATAGATTTTATAAGTTCTATTGAAAATAATTATCAATTTTATTTCAGTCAAATTTTTTTTGAAATTTATTTTTTTTAATTAAAGAATCTATTAAAAATTTTAGGGTATGTGTGATTTCATTTTGATTTTTTCACACATCGATATCAATAGACTCATCAATATTTTCATTAATTACTATTCATCAATGAGATTTAAAAATTTGTTTGACTTTATAAAACATATCAATTATTTTGTTAAGCCAACTTTTAGATTCAAAAATTGAAAAAAAATTGTTTCGAGTTCAATTTGAAGAAATAAGTTCAGTTGTCTATGCCCTGTCCTTCTTTATAGGCTACGTTAATTTTAACTTTGGGCGCCCAGTCTAACTTAACCACTGGTACACTGATAAAAAAATTAACTTCACAAGAGCCAAAATCTTGAACTAAGAATACCATTTTGAAGAAAATAATATTCTTGAGTCAAGAGAATAAATTCTTGAGTCAAAACAAATTTACTTAAATCAAGAATATATTTTTGACTCAAGAATTTATTCTCTTGACTCAAGAAAATTATTTTCTTAAAAATGGTATTCTTGGTTCAAGATTTTAGCTTTTAAGTTAATTTTTTTGTCAGTGTACTGAACTGCATTAAAATTGTAAGAGAAACTACCAGTTGCAATAGTACAAAACTGTACAAAAACAAATTTTTGGTAATTATTTACAAGTGAGGTCAAGTCATACTAAGCCATGTTAATTTTTTTTTTTTTTTTTTCATCAAATTGAACAATTTTTTTTTTTTTTAATTGTTCGTTTTTACTTTACTTTTCAAAAAAAAAAAAAAAAAATAAAACATCAAAAATGCCAAAAAAGATAAAATAGAAATTTTATGCAAAACATGAAAGCCAAAATTTTTTCGTACTTTTAAAGGCAAAAAAGTTACCGAAATCTTAATTTTATTCTTTCACAATATTTTTTATGATAAATGCGCCGTAAAAACAAGCAGAATCAAAAAAAAATTTGAAAATGTTAATTTTTCACTTAGTTATGGCCCAAAATGGGGTTAACTCCACTTATAAATAATTACCAAATTTTTTGATTGTTGAAAATTCCAAATATTTGCTGATTTGTATGCGTCACTTCATAAAAAATTTTTGCTTTCGATTGTCTAAAATCAAAAATTATTCAACTTTAAAAAAAAAATTTTTCAATAATAAATTTCAATAAAAATATGACAAACATTGAAATTTTTACAATTCATTACTCATCTAAAAAATTATTTATTACCAAAAAAATCAATTATAAGCCATAAAATTATCTTCCCTAACTTTTAAAATCTAAAGACTGATTGAAAACGTATTAAACCAAAAAAAACGAAGCTATAAAACTCATTAATAATAAAAAACAAATGACATTAATTTTAATGCAAAACAATAAAATTTTATTAGTGAAATCTCTGAATGGCGAGCGTTGCTAATAAAGAAAAAAAGTATACAACCACGAGCTTCCTACAATCTCAAGGACCTTTAACTCGTTCATCTTTCATCTTACCTGTGGCTGGTACCTTTCCCCTCTAGTTTGATCTCAATCATCAGCATCATCACACCAGTATAATCCAGTATCCTTCGTAAAAATCTATCCCTTACGTCTTAGCTTCCTTGGTATCAACATCAGAACTTGATTCTATACATATATACATCGCGATCCGATCATCTGAGCGTGTCGGTAAGATTTTTCTTGGTAACGGGCAAGTAGTAGCATCATCCACTAAGTTGATTCGAGTCCTTGGACCCCGTAGTCGCCTTAGGGTTTTTTAGAGTTATAAATCCCGCCCATAAAGTGCACGCGATCTTACTGCACGTTTCAAAGACATTAGGTGTACTTTTAAAATTTTTAATAATTTTATCTAATTCAATCGCTTTTACATAATCGATACCAATTTGTCAATATTGTTCTTAATTATTTTATAACTTATCAAATATATATTAATCGATCGATCGACAGTAATTGCTACTGCTACTTTGATGTCTATTTATAATAATAATGATATTAAAAAATTGCGACACTGCAATGACTGGCATAGACGTAATCCAATTGATAATTAAACCTAGACTGTATTATTTATTAGTATTTACATAAATTAATTATTTATCTGGTTTATTGTCAATATTATTATTATTATTATTAATGTGATGGAGGATAGAGGATAGATGAGGCGCCTAATTGCATAGTACGTGTATTTGTTGCACGTTGAATAAACATTATTATTTTTAATACTCCAGAGATCAAAGGACATTTGCTACGCAAGCGGTTTTATGGAACGAGGTTCTGTACTTTACTTTATTTTATTATTTTAAGTTAAGGCTATTACTTTGTTTATGTGTATCGATAAATTATAAGAGAAAAGTACAAAAATAATCAAGACGATTATTATTGTTAACGGTAGGAATTTTCATAATTTTTTTTTTTTACCTATAGTGACATGTCTTTAGATTCATTTTGTTTGGATGAATTTAAAATTGTTGTTTTTTTTAATTTAAGTAGTGATAATTTTGAAAAGCATGCATGTTTTTTGTGGACTGTTAGAAAATGTGGACTTTTGAATTAATTAAATCATATTAATAAATTTTTATTTTTTAGTTTTTGAAAGGTTAAAAATTGTTAAAACGTCAAAGAATTTAATGTTTCTATTTTTTTATTAAAATGGGTAAAAACTTTAATGAATTCTTCAATGTCAAGGTGTTAAAAAACGTATGCAACACTAAATTAAATATTTTAATGGTTAAATCAGTGAAAATATGTAACTAAAAAACATAATTTTTCGTTTATTTACCATTGGATTGATTTCAAAAATTTTTCTAAAAATAATGCATGTATTTTTGAGAGTTTTTCCGCAAAAATTGAAGGGAAATTGCATCACAAAAGAGATATTCTTTCATTAACTCGACTGTAAAAAATTTGCGGAATAAAGGCGGAGAGGATAATTTTTAATTGATTTAATGACTCCGAAGAGGATTTGATTTATATTATTAATGAAAAAAACTTCGTGGAGTAAATTTCTTATTCTTTTATTGAATAAGTATAGATAAATACACAGAAAAAAGTAAACTGTAATAAATAACAGTCGATTTATAATAAGTAGTGATCAACTGCTAAAAATTACCATTTCAAACAGTAAAATCGTGATTTTACTATTCACTTTATAATATTTACCATTTAAACGTTACAATTTACTCTTTACATGGAAAAAAATACTATTTCAAACAGTAATATTCGCTATGTAAATGTCTAAAATTTTAAAGTATAATAATTAAAAATTCAAACTTTGATATTTATCATGTCGTACCTAAAAAATGATCTTATGCTATGTAAAAAGTATAAAATCAAGTTAGTAAATTTCTAATACAAGCAACGTCAATATTTACAAAGTAAAATAGTAAATTTTAAACGCAACGCTAAAAATCAAACTGTAATTATTGACTTGCTTGAACTGGTAAAATGTATATTTTAAAAGTATAATTTTTACTGTTTCAAATGTTAAATTCTCCCAGAGTGAGATCCCCTTCTTTTTCATCTGAGTTCCCCTTCTCCTCTTAATATGGACTATATATTGAAATGGCAATTTTTACTGTTTAAAACTGTAATTTTTTAAGATGAAAGAGTCGTTATTTACTATAGTGACAGCTACTAATCAGTTATTTTAGATATTAAATTATAAATTGAGGCTTTTATACTTTCTACATTAAGTTCTGTAATATTTATATTTTTGCCACTCCAATGTCCGCTTTACTGTTTGAAACTATAAAAATTAACCGGAATCCGAGTGAATATTACAGTTTATTTTTTTCCGTGATAATATTTAAAAAAAATTCTATCAAAACTATTTTTGAATTTTTCCAAATAACATTTTTTGTAAAATTCTGTCTATAGTGATTTATTTTTTTCGAAATCCTTAAAATTACCATACGTCAATTAATTTCAGTAACATCGAAGTAATCAATTACATATATTTAATTAAACGTTGTGATTTTACGTTCCGATTTATCAACAAGATTTGAAAAAATTTTATAAAAATATGGTTTCATATTTATAAGAAGTCAAATTGAAAAAGAAATATAATTAACATTTAATATAAACTTAAATTTGAGATGAGTTTTTTGAAGTATTTATCAGTAATTTGGCATATGAAACTTGTTTCAACTAGTTGAATTGTATTTGAGTCTAAAAACTCGGTACTCGGATATTTATTGGATTAAAATCTATCTATTTCTACTCCAGAATTACTATCGATTTTTTATAGCGTAGAAAATTAACGTTAAAGATTAGAAGAAAGAAAAAAATTGTCAATTTTAAATAAAATTCAAGATTCTGCATACTGATTAAGATTTTTTAAAATCTTTGTACGTGAAATTATTGTTTTCCTTCGATATATTATAAATCAATGCGGTTTTTCACAGCAGGAAGTCGCAAAGTATGATTGCGATTGATTGTAGATTTGCGGTTAAACAATATCATAAAAATATCATCAATCTGGAATAAAATAAAAATGATAGCAATGGAATAATATATATTTTATTGAAAAGCATTGGATTGTTTTGAAACAAGTGAAACTCGGTAGTGGCTACTGGATACAATATATAATGTAATATAAAATAAAATCGATTTAGCCTTACATTTCAATATCATAAGGTGTAACGATAGTAGTCGTAAAACAAAACTAAAAAACGGATGCTGGGATGATTGTGGGTTGGTGCGATGTAAATGGCAAGAAAGATGAGGAGTCAGAGAGTCAGAGTGAGGGATACCCATTCACTGGCCGTAATGAGGTCCTCAGAGTACAGTTGTCTTAGCTACCAGAACGAAGCGTCTTGGCTACCAGAACCACAGATTCATCGGCATGAATGAAATCCTTGAGCCGGAGCAAGAAAGAGCTTGATGTGCCTCAGGATAAAGGAGGAACGGATAAAAAGTAAAATAAAAGGATAAGAGATGAGATAAAATAAAAAGATAAAAGAGGATGAATCTCTGCAGGATATTGGAAATACTTTAGGGCTGTTGAACACGAGCTACTTAAAGCACGCCCGCGAACCATTATAATACCGTCTATCTGACAACCAATAAAGTTTAACCACTGGAGGGTGAGGTGTCGAACCCTAGTAATAAACCGGAAGCCATTTAATAAACGATTAAAACACCGTGAGACCCAAATAAGTTTATTATAAAATCCATTTTTTACTTTTATTTTGCGTTTCCAATTATCATAAGTGGTCATCAAGCCCACCAATCCTAGTAAATTATGGCATGTTCGCTTCGTAATTAGAAAACCTTTGGAAAATTTTTAAATTTACAATTTTAAAGATCATATTTTAAACTATATAATCGAGTATTATTATTGTAAATAACTACCTACACAGAAAAAAATTATTTTCTGAGTATTGAACTCTTTCAAAAGTTTCTAATAATTGAGTAAAGTTAAATTATTTTCCGCTTATTATTTTTTTTTTCTTTTTTCATTTAAACAAAATATTTCTTAATAAGAAATTAAATTTTTCTCAACAATAGTATATTTCACTTACAACAATCCAACAGCAGTGCTGCCTTTAAAAAATTTTGCGTCACTCCGTAAAAAAAATTTTTGTGTGTTAATTTGAACTTTTTTCTATCAATTCCTTTGAATGAACACTGAAATAATGTTAAACATTTAACACAAAATTCTTTGATGCAATGATGGAAAATTTTTTAGTGTGTTGGAAGTATCTTATATACAGTAGCGCTCAAAAGTATTTTGACAACATTATGCGTTAGTTTTTTTCAACAATGTTAAAATACTTTGGTGCCACCATTTTCCTAATATTTTAAAAATTAAACTTTCTTTTGTTACAACCAAGGACCACTTTAACACTATTCTGTAGATTATTCAAAAGCTGTTAAAAAAATAAATAAATAGTTTTTTTCAACAATATCAAAATACTTTGGTGCCACCATTTTCCTAATATTTTAAAAATTAAACTTTCTTTTGTTACAACCAAGGACCACTTTAACACTATTCTGTAGATTATTCAAAAGCTGTTAAAAAAATAAATAAATGATTATTGTGTTTCATATTTATTTTTATTTAAACCATTGAATATATATGTCAAAATACTTTTGAGCGCTACTGTAATTTTAAATTAACAATTTCCATACGTTTGAATGAAAATTTCTTTTGACTTACTTTAAGAATTGATTGTTTTTTAATAAACAACATAGCAATTTACTGTAAACTTCAAATAAAAAAAATCATATTGATCAATCGATTCCTTAATATCTTACCCGTAACACAACTAAAGACAATTTTAGGATTAATAAAAAATTTAAAATTTTCAGATAATGCATTTTATACATTTCTTGATGAGTTTTTATTATTTTTTAATTACACAGTAAAAAATTTTGCGTCATTGCGTTAAAAAATTTTTTGTTAAATATTTAACACTTTTATGTGTAAATTTAACATTTATTCTGTTAAATCAACACAAAAAAGTATTAAATATTTAACATAAAAATTTTTAACACAAAATTTTTTGACGCAAAATTTTTTACTGTGTATTTGAGATTATTTTGGACTAAATTTTAAATCACGACGAATAAATTGAAGATTAGGTATAAAAAATTTATTTTCAAAATATTTTTGGAATTTTTGAAGTAATTTCACAATATATATCAACTAAATTGTGAGTTATTTCCGCAATAAATTTATCAAAACTAAATCCTTGGAAAATAGTTTCATGATATTTGTGTAGCTAATGAGTGTAGGTTTAACATGACAAGTTAACAGAGTATACAGTGAATTTTTTTCGAAAAGGAATGTTATACAAAAACAGTACTTTATTAAATAACTATCACTCTAATTAAAAATTTTTCTCGATTAAGTACAATGCGTTCTGAAATTTTCATCAAAACCTGAAAAAACCAGAACTCTGCTATTCTTGTGTATCCGGTTGGTACCCAACTAAAACTCTTTTGTTTCCACAAAATTACCAGTAAATGCATTTCAGTGTCTGCAGAATCCATCAATAGCATCGAAAAAAGCTGGCAATACCAAAAAAGCTTACAAGTTTGTCGACAAAATGTTTCCTAATAATTACCAGGAAGTATCAGTCAGTATCCTTCCAACAGTTAGCGTAGTTCTATCAGTTGGTCTTAAAAGTCCATAAAAAGTAAAAAAGTTAAGTGAAAGAGTGATGCTAAGATCATTTGTATGCCTGGTAACAAAGGCGAAGATCGTACGTCGTGTATATCCTAACTAAACAATTGGTTGCCGCCGGGGGCTGGTGAATCCGTCGCCGTCGCGTCTGCCAGCTATTTTTTTGTGTCATTTCTCGACGTCATCGGCAGAGCGAAGTAGATATCCACCCCAACTTCTGCTAGCCAGGATCCGTGTCAAGTCTTTCTTTCTCTCTTAACTTCCGTCTTCTTATTCCTCATCCCTTATTTATCCCCCTTCCACCTTCCCTTTCATACACAATGCTCCTCCGCGGATTCTGGCTCTTGCTCCTGTTCCTTCAACCGAACTCATACTATGTCTTAACTTAGCTTGGACTCGTCACTTTTCTGTCATCACACCCTCATTTTTTGTCATGAATCCGTTAATTCCATCCGATAGTAATTAATTTGTTTCCCATTAGATGTTAAACTGCAAGCATTGATCTACACTAAAAGAAATTTTCTTTAAAAATCACAGTAATCGTAGGACGTTTCGCGATTCCTCATTTAATTATAATTATTTTAATAATTGTTCACAAATGTGATGTGAAAAATATAGAAAATAGACTATAAGAAAAATTGTAATTTCTTTAGCTACGAAATAAAATTGTTGAAAATTTCCAACAGATTTATTTCTACACAGAAAAAAAAGGTTCACTTGAGCCAAGGAAATATTTTTCTTCCTAATTATTATATTCTTGTGAGAAAAAAAATTTTTTTTTTTTGACACAAGAAATTTCACTTATTTCAGCAAAATTCTCTTGCTTTAATAAATACATATCTTGATCCAAGAAAATTTATTTAAGCCAAGAAAATCTTCTTTTTAAGAAAACTCAGCCTCTTGCTCCAAAAAATTTAGTTATTGATAGAAGTAAATTTTCTTGTCTTGAGAAAATTTCTTTCTTGCTCCAAAAAATTAAATATCTCGATAGAAGTAAATTTTCATTAATGTTTTTATTGATTAACATGTCAAACGAGAAGATCAAATAATATTAAATCATTTTTTTATATATGATAATTTGAATTAAGAAAAAATTACTTCCACCAAGAATAGAATTTCAAGAAAAATTTTTACTCCAGCCAATACAACTTCGGTCTTCCTTCCGGCACCCAAAAATTTTCTTGAGCCAAGAATTTTGTTCTCCAGTCAAGAAAGTTTTCTTTCTGTGTAGTCACAAAAGTGTTCTTTTTTGTCAAAAGAAATTTTTTTTCTCAGTGTAGCTTCTCACAATTCCAATACAGTTCCTTAATTTTTGTGATGAACCCTAATAGCCATTGTAGTTAAAACATACCGTCCATCTGTATCCGCATTTCAAGCAATTCAACCTAGTTGGAACCTAGAGTTGGAAAAGAAAGACTTTAAGTTAAGTTGACAATAACTTTGCAATTTTACGTCAAGACTTAACGTACAAGTTCTTTCAATAAAGTTGACGGAAAGTATGAACTACATCAAGCTTGACGTTAACTTGCATGTTTAATGCGGACGCAGATTTCCATCAACTTTACTAAAATTACCCAACTGCACGTTTTCAAACAGAAAGTGAAGCTATCAGGAAATTTAAAAGTAAACTTTTAAAATAATTAACGTGTAATACTGGTTTGAGCTGACGGATAAATTATAGCGACAGCCTAGAGTAGAACCAGGATCAAAATTTGGATTTTTGAAATCCTCAATTTTATTATCAAATAAGATTTGAGTGACCGTATTGAACATTTTATATTAAACACGTAAGCTCCATGGTATTAATACACCATAGCACACCATACGAGAATAATTGGGCACAGTCAGTCGGTATCTTCTGTGTTGTATATATGTATATATATACGATACAAGCTATACTGCTACTGTACATAACAGCAACCGTCGGCATCCTTTCAAACCAATCTCTCTCACTCTGTTCAGCATGTTCATCGTTTTGCTGCGAAGAAGAAGCAAAATGTCAAAAAAAAAAAAAAAAAAAAAAAAATTAAAGGCCAAAAAAAAGAAACGAGCCCACGCGGCGTCGGTGGCTGATGCTCAAGATGATGCGGCCTCGCTCATCGCAGTTAAAGAGATTAAAAAAAATATTTATATATAGATATAAACAGGATTGTTTTCTTATGCACTCTTTCTTATGGTCCTTTGTGATAGTTTGTCTTGATTCCTGGATGGTGCTTTTGAAGACTCGAGATCGCAAGACCGGTAGAAAGATCAAAGATCGAAAAAAAGATTTAAGTATTGTTAATGTCACAAGTTTATGAAGAATACTTGTGTACTTTTGGGCTTGGAAAGTTTGTTTTGATTTTGAGTTGATGATTGATTTTTTTGGATGCATGTTTTCGAGGAAAGAATAAAATTTTTCGAAGGAATTGAGAAGAAGTTAAATATTTTTTAATTAATTTTATTTCATAAAAAATTTAGCCTTTTTTTTTAAATTCTCAATAATTTTTGTACGGCTTAAATTTTCTTAAATTTTAAGATCAATTTTGTATAGAATTTTCTTGAATCGATTTGAAAAAAATTCTATAATCTTCAAAATAAATTCTAAGTAATTTTCTCTGCTCAAATAAAAAAAAATAAATTTTTAATTGATTTGGAACCATTTATTTATTAAAAAAATTAAATTTTTTCAAATTTAGTGAAAGAAATTTTCATTGAAAAAAAAAAATTGCTTAAGTTTTTAACTCAAATTTTGATAACTAATACCTTTGGATATTTTTCCAAAAAACCTTAAAAAAGTTTTACCAATTATTAAAAGAAATTACAAAAAAAAAAAAGTAGTAAAAATACATAAAAATGACTTTTTGTTTAAGAAATTAGGTTTTGAATCAAAGTAAAAGATGCCGCAATTTTTTGTTTGGCCCCTGAAATGATAAAAAATGGTGTGCTTAATGGAGTCATAACTCGTTGCCACCGACGCATTCAGATACTGCGTATGTTTAATTTTTTAACTTATTAGTTTGTTTTGTTTTTCAGAAGGTTTATTTAGTGTGTATTTTTTTCCTCGGATATTAAAATGTTTTTATCTTTTTCGAGTGTAGAGTGTACTTTGCGAGTACAATGACCACTACTGTTTTAAAGAACCGGCTATTAAAATCCAGCTTTCAATTCTGCGGTCTTATGATTACTACCCTGTCTCGCAAGCTAGGGAACACCTTCCTCATTTTTTTTAATTATTTTCGAGCGTAATAGGCTCTCAGAAGCTGTATTTTGCCAATAGGTCAATTACTTTATTATAACTATTAAATTTATGTTTGATGCAATAAAAAAATAATTGCCCCGAAAAAATAAAGAATTTATAAAATTGATATTAAAAAAAATTTGAACGGGTCAAGCTAATTTATATTATCGAATACAGAATTAAATCATTCCGGCAAAAAGTATCCGACGGTAACAAAAAAGACGGTAACGCCACGCGACGGTAAAGTACAGAACTCTTTCGTAATCTTACTGTGTTGGTACAGATCATTTAAATCTTTGCTGCGAGTCAACTGAAGTTATAGCTTTACAAGTGAGTCAGAAGATTTTTTTTAAGAATAATATTTTTTTTTCTTCTATTATTAGAGTTTAATTATTAATTACACAAATGGGCAAGTTGATCCACTTTAATGAGATTAAAAAAAAATTTTTTTTTTGCATCTTGATATAAAAAATTTTAGTAGAACGATTTTTTTTTTAATCAAAGAAATTTATTTAAAATTTTAAAAACTGAGTCCATAAGAAAAAAAAATATTTTTATAGGCTGAACTTTGTATTGTCTGTTCGGGAATTAAAGATTGGAAATTTCTCTTTTGTTAATTGAAAATTCGTAAAAAGAAAAAGAAGCAAAAATTTCATTTAAAAGATCATATTTTTTCACTGTATTGATATTGAGGGTCAATGCATTAAATGTTTCAATTTAAACTCAGAAGTAATGGTTCGATTTAAAAAATTCATAATGACAAGTACACTGAAAAAAAAAAATAATTTGAATCAAGAAAAAAAGTCTTGAGCCAAGAAAATAATTTTGAAGAGTTTTATTGTCTTGAATTAAGACAAAAAATTCTTGAATCAAGTAAAATTTCTTAGTTTAAGAATTTTTCTACACAGAAATAAAAATTTCGTGACTGGAGAACAAAATTCTCACCTTGAGAAAATTTTTCTCTTGAATATTTGATACGCATTTTATATTATTTTAGCATGCAATTATATATATTGAGTGAAAAAAAATGATTCAATATTATTTGACATGTTAATCAATAAAAATATTAATGAAAATTTACTTCTATTGAGATATTTAATTTTTTGGAGCAAGAGGGAAATTTTCTCAAGACAAGAAAATTTACATCTATCAAGAACTAAATTTTTTGGAGCAAGAGGCTGAATTTTCTTAAAATAAGAAGATTTTCTTGACTTAAAAAAATTTTCTTGGATCAAGATATGTATTTCTTAAATCAAGAAAATTAATTTTGTTGGAATAAGTGAAATTTCTTGTGTCAAAAAAAAAAATTTTTTTTTCGCTCAAGAAAATAATTAGGAAGAAAAATATTTTCCTGGCTCAAGTGAACCTTTTTTTCTATGTAGAAGACTTTCAATGACCAATCATGAAAATTAATCAGAAATAAATTTAAACTAATTAAACAGAATTCCTTCCAGAAGTCCAATAGAAAAAATAAACAATCAATACTTTCTTTTCATCGAAATCTTAGTTTACATTCTCTCAACAAATTCAACTACTTACAAGTGTAATTAGTGCAAAAATGAACAATCTAAATAAATAGAGAATGGAAAAGGTCGTGATTGGTCAGATAGGAGTAAAATAATAACACGGTTGAGAGAAAGCAACGAAACATTACGAGAGTGAAGTAGCAAAAGATAATGTTTTAAGACTAAGATAAGCCAAGTATGCAGTTATCCACTTATTTTTATTTATTTAACAAGAGTATACAGAGTAGCTCCTACGGCTGACGGTCAACACTAAGGAGGCATATATGCATTTTATTTATAAATAAATATATATACGTATCAATGGAAGCATCGAATCAGCTAAATCTCGTTTTATCTATAATCAAACAAGTTACCGGGTACTCGACACTGGTACTGCTACTGGTACTGGTACTACTGGGTCCTTGGATCTGCGAAAGGAGTCCATTCTGCTGGGCAAGAGCCCAAGTAAACACGCGGGTTAAATTAAATGTATTAACCGTGCTCTGCTGTAAGACCGAGGGGGGAGCTTCCGCCTATATCTGTTTTTACAGGTCGCGAGAAAGAGGATTTCGATCGCGGGCTACACTAAAGAAAGATTCCACAACTAAGATTATACAACACTGACACTTAACAGAACCCTAATTAAAGTCCATTACACGATTAATTATCTAATTAATTTATTATATACCTACACTATCTCTATATACTTACCAGAGTATATCGATTATCGATATATATCTACCGGTATAACATTACATTATTGTTTGTATTTATTTTTATTCTTCTATACGAGGTAATATGCACATGTCATTTTAATTAATTAATTAAGAATATTTGCTGCTTTTTCGTTACGGCAATCGTTGAAATTTCGTTTACATTTACTTCAGGGATATAATATTGCAGTTAGAAGAAAATTATTGAATTATTGAAAGTAGAATTTAAATTATGAATTAGTTTGCAATATTTGAAGATAATTAAAAAATTAAAATTTAAGAAAATCAGTGACGTTAGCCGAGTTGTCTAAGGCGCATTGCTTATAGAAGACTCGGACTAACTTACCGGCCAGGCGTGGGTTCGAATCCCAAGCTGGTCTTAGGAACCAACTTGGTTGATATTCGCCCCTTGCCTTGTAGGTTAAGATTTACACAACCCAAAAAGACCCCAACGTACCATTCCCAACAGTTAAAGTCGGCGATATGACCACAGCAGTTAAAACCGACTCTATAAATAATAATTAATTAAAAAAAAAAAAAAAATTTAAGAAAATTTCTTAAAAATGAATCGATCGATTTTTCTGCATACACTTTGCATAAAATTGAAGTAGTGAAAAACCAACTGAATTAGTTCAAAGTATACCACTCATAATTATTAATTATTAATTTTTTCAATTAGAAAAAATGGTCACATTTCGAATTCGTATATTGAAAATAAAATTAATTTGATTTAAGAGAAAAATTCTTGAACCAAGAAAATCATTTTGAATATGTTCATCGCCTTGATCCTTTACTGAGAAATTTTTCTTGACTTATAGATAAATTGTTACACTGGAAAATCTTCTCTGTTTAAGTAAATTTCACTTGATTTAAGAAAATGAAACTTAAAAAAATTTTTTTCTTGGGTCAAGAATTGTTCTTTTTAATTAAGTTAATTTTATCCTTGAGTGTATATTTTTCACTAATTGGAATGAAAAATTAATAAATTAATTTTATAAGTAATTTTAAAGTGAATATAAAATTACTAATTTAAAAATGAACACTATAGTTTTACTAAGTTTTTAGTAGATTCGTTTTAAAAATTACTAATTTTTATATTTACTATTCCAATAAGTCAAAATTTTGTTAACTTAGTTTTAGAGGGAATTTGATTATTTTCTAGATAATTCGTTCGAGTATGTTACGAAAAGTGTGTTCATCCTCTCTTTCACTAACCCTCTAACCCTCTACTAGATGATTATGAAGAAAACAAAATACAATATGATGACAACTGTTTTAGTTCTGTCACGTTATTTGCAGTATTCACCGCTATAAATGGTTTGTTGGACTTATTATTCATTTGTACTAATTTTGACTGTCTAATAGCATAAGTTCTATTAATAATACGAGAATTTACTTTGATATTATTTGATCAGACATAATATTATACATCATTTTAAATGTAAGTACTTTGCTAAGACATGAATGTTTGTAAAAGTATCATTAATAGAAAAGATCCTATTTTGTAAATATACGTGATTAAATAGAAATTTGACATTGAAATTAACTTCTAATTGAGAATAAAGAATACAGCAATAATTTTTTTTTTGTATTTAATCATATGAAAATATTGATTATGATGCTGTGGATATAAGTCTTTAGAAATTTCGAAGTTCATCGTTGACTGTCAGTAGATGAAATTTGTAAAGTTTGTAAAATAGCGATGTTAAATTTTTTTTTTTCAATTTAGTTTCAAGTATTTAAAAAAAACAATTATGTTTGTTATCTCTATAAGCTTGCTTCTAGAATAATTATTGTGAATATACATATTTTGACTTTGTTTTTAAAAACGCGAAATTTTCTGTATTATTATTTGGACCGTAAAAACTCAAACGTTACATTCAATTAACTGTTGAAATTTGTTATTTATTATAATTTTATAAATTTGAATAAGCTCATGGGTAATAAATGTCGTGAATTGATCAAATTCAATCTTTCGATTAATTTAATCTTTAATGTTCTTCCTTTCCATTTTTTTTCTTAGCTCACTTAATACTTTGAGTTAATGGATTGATTCAATTCAAAACTGTAGTAAATTAATGGGATAATTTAAAAACAGTCACTTTTTGAGTTTTTCAGGTAAATTTTTACTTTATTATTTTTTGTCTCTCGTCACTTCATTTTCTGAAAGGTAATGAAACAAAGGATAATTTAGACAAACTATAAAATGCATACCATTTCTTAATGATTAACTTTATGACCAAGTAAATTTTTTATATACTAGTATACGTTGCGCGCGCAAGCACGCGTGTGAATGTTGGTATGGAATTATCTATATTTTCATGCTTATGATATATTTGACTAATCATGTTACGAATAGTTTGCTCTTAGATGATATATTTTCATATTTTTCATCTAAATTATAAGAGTGGATTTTTAATTTTGTAAAGAAAAAATTTATTTTCTTCTCTGAGGTAGAAACCATAATGACATTGTTACTAATTAAAAACTTTTTTTGTACTGTCCAATTCTAATGAATAGAGAATTTTACCCCCTTCCCTCCCCAGCGTACCTATCGATAACTTTTTTAGTTTTTAATTTTTTTTAAATCCAAATAAATATATCATGAAAAAATTATTTTTTGTGTCAAAAATTCGTGTCTCTAGACTAGAATACCTCTCTAAATATCACCTCTCATTTTATTGAATAGTTTCTCCTACTTTTCTATTATTCTCACCAGAGACGTTAAATTTTCAAAGAAGGTATTAATTTCTAAATCATCATTTTTTTCAATTATTCCTTTTATTCATTATTAAAGATATCATTTAATTACGGAAAAATTTTTATTCATTAAAACTCATAACATGTAAACACGAAACAATTATTCACAAGTAAATACATGAAATATTACAGAAAAATTAGCATTTTTATAATTGAATATTTTAATTATGAGTGAGAACGAATAGAGGGAAGCGAATAAATGTGGGAAATGTGCGAATAAAAGAAATATAAGGAAAAGGAAAAGGATAAAGTCTGAGACTAAGAATGAGACTGAGAATAAAAATCGGTAAAGATCTTGATAGTAGAAACGGGATAAGGATAAAGGAAAAGGATAAAGGAGAAATATCTAGACAAGAGCAAGAAAGCTTTCCTTTCCTCCTGGATATATCCAGCGCAATGCCTTGCCTCGAGTGCTACTTTTTCTACTAGCGGTTGTTCGCTCGCATTACTTTGGCTGTCACTTAGGTCTTTAACAACTTCTGCCAGTGGCACTGCCGGATGCCCGCTCTTTTTTTATATATTTTATTTTATACTATACACCTTATCCTCACTTGCAATTTACAATGCCTTATTCTCCAACATAACACCAACAGCAGCCCTCGAGCGGTGCATGGATACCCAACAGCACACTAAGTACTATGTTGCTATATAATTGCTGGATTATATTGTTTTAAATTCATTTTCACGGAAATAGTGAGCCAAGAATGAGGAGAGCTCAACGCGCGGTCATTACTGAGTCTAGTCGCTTAAATATTTTTTTTAATCTCCACCGACGATTTATTATCATTTTAGATTTAATTATCAACAGATATACTTTTTGTTATTATTTTTTTAACACAGAATCGAACATTTTTTTTTTTTTAAGGTAAATTGACAGACTAGTTCATTTATTGTTAATTAAATTTAATTATTATTTTGACTCAAAATTTGTGATTTCATTTTCTTTAAGAACAGATCCCATCTCTTTCTCTTCTTTCACTCATCGAGAAAAACCGTACTATCTTTGTCGTACTCGCAGTAATAAAACTATTGCAGATTCATAAATTGTTCTTAAACAAATGAAAATTTCGTAAAAAATGCTCTGATAGATTATAGATAATTTAATATTCTATCGAGTAGCAGAGAGTTTTTTCTAAAATTTTTCATTGTTTAGGAGAAATTCACGAAGCTGCAATAGCTGGGGCCGGCTCGTAATTAGTATAATATTCTGGGAAATCCCATAAATTTGAGCCTTTTTTATCAATACAAACAGCTGCCTCGTCAATTTTCTATTTTCAAATTTAAATGACATGAGAAAAATAAATGAATAATTTTTCGCGAATTATTCAAGATTAAAGTAAGCACGATACTAAATTCCGCGATATCTCATGGATTTTATGAAAATCATTGTTATTTAATAAAGAACTTTTAATTTTATCAGAAAAATATTCAATTGTGCTAACACAATCATCAATTTTTTTTTCATCACATAAAAGTCATTATTTTTTTAAAAAATTAATTCAAATTATAAAGTTGAATTCTTTATTTAAGAATTTCCTTTTTGTACAAAACACTCCGTGGTTTTCAAACAATGTACATTAAATAGAAAATTAATTTTTTGTAATACCAATCGCGAAATTTGGATTTTCGGGCTATAGTTAGGAGGAGTAAAATGAATGATATCTGGTTAGATATAGTTGAGACATCTCTCTTTCTATCTGTCTCTACATTCCCGCACGGATGCTAAAAATTACTATTGGATATTTAGTTTCGTTTACTTCTACAATCGTCCGCCAGGGAAAGTATAAATAAAAAAAAAAAATCTTGGTGGCAATAAGTCGATTCCTGTAAACAAGATTTTTATATCCGCTTAAAAATATTGCTTTAAACTTTAATAAATTTTGCTTGCATTCTCTCAACTCCGAGTTTCGCCGTTGATATTACAAAAAATTTTATTCGATACAAATCCGTAAAGGTAGGTATTTTGGTAATAAACTTGATGACACTCGTCGGAGGTTATGGATACATTCTCAACAAAACCTCGTATGTAATATCTGGTCTCGCTTCGCTCGACCGATAACAACGTACTCGGTTTTGTTGAGAATGCGCCCATAATCTCAGCCTCGTGACGTCACTTCAAGCTTACTAAAATACTTATCTTTGCGCATACGTATCGAAAATAACTATTATTTAAGAGAAAACTTCTTGAATAAAAAAAATATATTTATAAGAGTTTCGCCGTCTTGATTTAAGTCGAAAAATTGTTGAATGAAGAAATTTATTGTCTTGATTAAAGAATCTCTCGTGATTCAAGTTGACTCTATTAAAGCAAGCCATATTTTAAGAATATTTTTAAAATAATAAATTATCAGATTTCATCTAATTTGTATCCCATTAAAAAAAGTCTCAAATACCTCTCAAAATAATTTAAAGTAAAAATTTCATTGTATCGGCTGAAAAAAACATACTTCTAAATAAAGTAACAATAGTTATCGATCGAAGGTAAAAAGTTTTTAATCCGAGACTTTAGAAACCAAGAAAAGAAATTCTTGAAGCAAGAAAGCAAGTTATTTATTTAATTTAAATACCAAGGCAATGGCCAGATGGCAAATGATACAAAATAAAAGAGTGAAAAGTACATATAAGAATATAAACAAATCTACAGAGATATTTAACAGTGTTAAGATTATGACTAACTAAACAATGAAAACAATCAAAAGTATGAATAACATAATCAACTGATTACAATCAATAAAAGTGAGGTGAGTAAATGTAAACAAGAAATTGTATTTTGAATGCTGAATTTTAGACTTAAGTTTGATAACACCAATTCTAACGATTTGAATCATCATCCGTGATACCAGGTATGTAGCTCTCCTTAAGCTCAAGGTCATAAAAAAATTCGTAGGCTTTTGCCTTGAAAGTGTCAATGCTAAGTGCATTGATGACATCAGGTGGTAGTTATTGCCAAAGGCGTATTGATGAAATTAAGAATGAGTGTTCATAGGAGGAGAGACAGTTGAAAAATTAGTAATTTAGCATAATTTTCTTCTTAAATCAAGATATCAGCAATTGTAAATCGTTCAATTTTCTCCTGTGGTTATTGTGAAGCTAAAAAAGAAAACGATGATTCATGAACTCGAATCTAAACTCAAAGATGATCTCGTCAAGAAAAATCTAAAATACTAACACGATAATTTCCATCCTTTGGAAAATAATTAAACACTCAAAAAAGCTCCTGGATAATTTATTAAAGAAGTACGTGTGATATGAGAGCTTAAACTTAAGAGAGCAAGGATCAGTGCAGTAGCAGTGCAATGCCACCTGGCAGCTTTTTGTGATATCCCAGTTGGCAATAGTTTTTGCTTGGCTACCACATTACAGGAGCAGTAGCTGTTGAAGCAGTTCAACCAAGAGAGTTTAGTATGAGTATGAGTATGAGGGATACTAAACGCTTATACTCAACCACACGTACTGCCACCCCAGGACCCCCTGAACCCTTCCCTCCTTCCTGCCTACTCAGCTTCTGCTTCCTCCCGGTTCTATGTAACCCCCGTTCTCCATTTATTAAGCCTTCTACCTTGTACCGCGTTGTTCCCCACTACTTCCGGTGCGGAATACGCGGATCTACCGCCAATAAACGGACTTGCCACGCCTTTCCACCTACGCGCACCTGCGACACGCCTACTAAACGCTACTCCTTTCCTCTTTTTCATCTCCCTTCCTTGGCAAAGAGTCAGCGGTACCTTGATACCAGCTAAGCGATTTCAACCGGGTTTATAACACCATCCACCATCTACCGGCTACCAACTATCCTCTTTATTTATTTTCCTCCTTTTCCTTCCTTTGTCTTACCAGACACTCAGCTGAGGATTCGGGACCAACCTCTTGATTAAGAGCTACCAATCCAAGACCTGGATACCCGGTTATCGATACCACCTCTAAGATTTTATTTCCAGCCAATCTGAAAAACCCTTTGCAATATTTTTTTCGATTCCTTCATATCAAAGGACCGACACTACTCGATTTTATTAATACCTTATATTCTAGAGTTTTCATTCTTCCAAGGAATTTTGATTTTAAGCAGCCTGAGCTAGTGACAATTGCTTTTTTGATACTTGCTGATTTGCAATCAGGGCAAACTATTCTTTTAAGGGGTTGGTTGATTGTTATTTTAGAAAAACAGTCAGAAGAATATAATATGTCGACTTATTAGGCTTATTTCTAAGCTAAACATATAGTTTTATGCACAAAAACAGATTTTCTGTAAAATGTCCTGTTAAATCTTTAAATTAGCTAAATTCAGCAACAAATGATCTATGAAATGTGAAATTTTTTGGACAGAGAAGAAATCTATCGTGATTGCAGCGCTGCTTCAGTCGGTGAATAACATCGTAACTTAGATTCATTTTTAGTAAAATATTTTTACTGGAGAGTCAGGTAAATTTTGTAGTACACTGATAAAAAATTTAACTTGACTCAAGAGCAAAAATCTTGAATCAAGAACATCAATTTGAAGAAAATGAATTTCTTTAGCCAAGAGGAAAAATTCTTGAGTCAAGATATAATTCTTGGTTCAAGAAAATATATCTTAACTATTCAAAAATAATCCACAAGAAATTGAGTCCTTATTTCCCACTAAGAATTTAAGTATTAATAAGACAAGGATATATACATCATGGATAGAATCCTTTAAATTAAAATACATGATAGTCTTGAAGTTAGTTCAAAAGTTCAAAGGTCGAAACTCGCAAAAAACGGGCCACGATTCATTATTGGTTCAAATTTAGGCGCTATTTAATTGTCTAGTGTAATATTTACATTGAAAGCTCTGAAAATTAAATTCAAAAATTGAATTTAGTAAAATGTTATTTCAAACTGTAATTTTTCTAGTTTTGATTACGAAGGGACCGATTTTACATTTTATTCCTATTTTCTTTTTTCCGTGAATAATTATCCATTTTATTAATTTTTTACATGTATTAATTTTTACCAGTAAGCTACATTAAAAATTAATGGTACTTGCCTATTATTTTTTTTTTATACTGTATTATTGCATAATTTTTAATATATAACTGTAATTAGGATCAAAAATTCGGAACGTCATACAATTACTGTAATATTTACAGTAATTTTTAAAGAAAGTTTCTTCCTAGAATCTAATTTAATTCAAAACAAATTTGAATCAAAATTATTATTTTGAAGAACACCTAAGAATTTACTGTATTTTACGGGTGTGCAAAGCGTTTTCGTGTATCACTGAATCAAAAATTGGCATGAAGACATGTTGATAGAATGGTGATTCATTTTGTTGTACCTGCGGTGAATGTCTTAATACAAGAAGCATAGAATTTTCTGTATTAAAATAAATTCGCAGCTTCCTGGAGCTTCTAAAGCTTATGAGGTGATTTGGTGTATATATATTTAAAAGTTAATATAAAATAATAGGCTTTATTTGACCCGACATTCTTAGGAGTAGTTCAATGAGGATATAATAAAACATCAGGTTTTTTAATTTTTTTGCATTTTTATTCTATTATTAATCATTTTTCGTGAATGAAAATGATTCAACTATAATTATACAATAAAATAGTAAATTTTTTTCAAAATTTGAAATATTTATTCAAAAGCGAAATTTAACAAACAAAACTATTTTTCCCGTAATTATTTTTTGAAGTCCCCCATGAAAAAAAAATATAAATAATATATATTTCGAAATATATTTTAAATATATTAAAAATCTATAAAAAACATATAAATATATAAAAAAATATGTATAGTAAATATATTTTTAATAACTAATTTTTGGCCGATTTTCATATATATTTTATGTATTTCAAATACATAAAATATATATTCAAAATATATTTTTTTTATATTTTTAGCAATGTATTTTTTATGTATTTTAAAATATATCTTAAATATATCTAAAATATATTTAAAATATATAAAATTTGGCCGATTTTCATATATATTTTATGTATTTCAAATACATAAAATATATATTCAAAATATATTTTTTTTATATTTTTAGCAATGTATTTTTTATGTATTTTAAAATATATCTTAAATATATCTAAAATATATTTAAAATATATAAAATATATATGAAAATCGGCCAAAAGTTAGTTATTAAAAAATATCTATTATATAAATTTTTTATATATTTATGTATTTTTTATAGATTTTTAATGTATTTTTTATATATTTCGAAATATATATTATTTATATTTTTTTTTCATGGGGGGTGAAATCCGAAATTCATGTCGAAAGGTGTAATATAAATATTTCAGCACAATAATTATTGAACTCGTAATTAAGAAAATTGGTTACTGAGTAAAATGTTCTTGACTGTAACACACTGATAGAAAAGTAACTTGAGTAAAGAGAACTAATCTTAAACCAAAACAATTATTTTGTAGAAAGCGAAAAATTACGTAGGTAGTAAACAGACAGATTCGGATATCTTAACTTCATTTATGGCGTCAATTCATTATTTTGCATCAATTTGCCACCTAATTTTGTCTAGCCTGCAACAATTTCTTACGCACTTTTCATCTAATACTGTGTAAAAAACTAGTGAGTTTTTGAACTCAATAATTTAGACATAAATTCTAGCGGGAAAAAAATGTTATTATCAATTTTTTCGAGCAACTTGTAAGCTTTTCTCAGATTAATAAATTTATTTATTGTATTTATTACGTCTCATCTCTGGAAGAAAGATTGAAGACACTGGAAAATAGTAAAAAAGTTTCAATAAAAAAAATAATACGAGAAGTATCTAAGCGCAAAAACAAGAAAACCAAATTCGGAAACTCGTCCCCGCCTTTTAAGGTTCATTCTTTTTATTTCTGTTTTTATCTGTACTGATATTATTTAAGCATGTATAAACATATAAGCGTGGTTTATGCCGCGTGAATGGCTGCCTTACACTTGACAACCACAGACTTAATGTCAAAGTTAAATGACCGTAAAAAATTACAATATAAACAAAAAATTTCGAAATTTAGATATTAAAGCTTGAATATTTATCATTCAAAATACAAACTCAAAAAAAACTTTAATATTCCTATTTCGAATCGAAAATTTTCAAAACGAATAAACTGAAAATTTGTTGGATCCAAACAATTCTTAAATCAGTTCTTCATTGTTGAAAAAATACAACTAGTGACATCTAGGTGTCGTTCTATCAATTAAAAATAGAATTATTTCATGAGTCATCTCTCAGAGCATTAATGAACAATATAAAAATCTCTATTGATAGAAGGATTTAGTTCCATTTAATAAGATTTATAGTAATAGTTACTAAATCATTTATTAAAGCCCATTTATTTTCATCAAATGAATAGTTAGTAGTACTTAAAAAATGATTTATTGGTACTCAATAAATTGTTGATTGGTGTTAAAGAATTTTAAGTAAAAATATAAGATATTATAAAGAAAAAAATCTCATTAAATTATCATTTTACATTTAAGACATTTATAAAATTTAAAATTAAACAAGTTTTTAACCTATCAATAATAGACAAATTAAACTCCACTGAGAAATGACATTCAAAGATATATGATAAAGCTCCCAAAATCGAGTTGAATAAAATAATCTGAGTCAGTGAATAGGTTATGTATCACATTGGAATTAAAGCATAGCCATCTACCGACAATACTTACCAAAGAAATATTTAGTACCTACTACTAAATATTATTTAGTGGAAACAAATATTTTTTTCTCCCAAATAAATGACTAAAAATTTTGTTACTAAATCAGTTTAGTACTCCGTACTAAATCGGCTGCCCAATTTTAAAACACAGTAACTGCAAGATTTTTCTTTTTAGTATTGCTGCATTTTTTATAATTTTTAGACCTTAATTTCAAGTATTTTTTCTTAAAAATATTTATGTTCAAGTATTTTCTATTCATAAATCAAATTTTTCATCAATTTGGCGGGTAAATTTTTTTTAACAAGGAAAAAAAGAAAAAATTTTAAAATGTTAGTTACTGTGTTTTAAAATTGGGCAGCCGAAATCCTTCTATCAATGTATCTTCACTTATTGTAACAAGGTTTGTTTAGGCAGAAGTATTCTTCTGTGAAATGTCAATTGTTTGGCAAACAATGTACGAAACAAAATTTTTGAAAATGAATTTGTTCATGAAAAAACGTATGTTAGAACTTGAAATTGTTTCTTTAACATTAAATAAATTATATCAAATCAGAAATTGAAAGAATAAATATCATTGTTGCAATAGGTTACTTAATGCAACATAATGATTTTATAATTAAAAGGTGTCATTGAACTGTATTGTGAATACCGTGTACTATTACATAGTTGCGTGTAAAATAAGTAAATTAAAGTAAAAGATCGCATTAAATATACAAATGTAAGATTTATCTATAAATTTATATCTTAGCAAGCACCAAAGGGAGTTTAAACCAACGAACCGACCAAGGTTTTCCACCCTAACAAATCCAGAAAAGGGATACGATTAAATATACTCAGTACTTTATTTAACTTGGATCTTATATGTTACAATCGCAACTATTTTGCCCTCATAAATTTTACACTCATAAATCTGAATACAATTAACTGTTTTCACATGTTGATTTTTCCGCTTCAAATGTCCAAGTTAATTCACTATTTTATTTACTATCTTCAAACTCCAGAATTTTATTTATCATTTATTATCTTTTCAATGAAAATAACCTGCTATTGCTATTATTAATAAAGTGCTATTAATTAATTGGATAATTATTACTTATATATGGGAGATATTAATTTACTACGTAGTAGTAAATTTTTATTTAGTCTGTGTATTAACGCGTCGAATATAATGAAAGAGAAAAAGAGAGGAATAATAAAAATAAATATATATATAACTAAAAAAAGGTGTAAGTTTCTCTCGCTCGTGCTCACGCGGACAAACGGCGATAATGTCGGGTTTTTATGAGAGTTAATGAACGGTTGTGTACTTATGGTTGTCGAGCGGAAAAGTGGTGGGACGAGACGAAGGGGAAACTGACTAAAATCACCCGCATTTTATTTTTATATATTTGCACTTTTATTTACATCCTTTATGATTACTATTAATTATCACGTAATTACAGGCTTTTTTACAATTAATTTTTTTTGTTAAAGTGAATTTTAATATGATTATTACTATCACTAATTGGATTGATTCCAACGTTATTATTTACACAATTTAATCTAAAGTAATTGTAACAAATTTTACTAACATTTATTAAATACACTGTAAAATACAAAGTAAGTCATTTTTTGTAGCTTACATGTTTAATTCTATAAAAATAAAATTGACTCCAAATACAAAATTAATTTAACCTTAAATATTTTTACTTCCTTTAATTTAAAAAAATTGATTTTTGTTTTTTTTGCCAAATTTTATTTGAAATTTTGATGAAATATCTATATTTATTTGTATAATATGTATTTCTTTAATTTTAGCTTGTCTATTGTGTGATTAGTAACTCAGAATAAAGCTTATTAAAATTAAGATACATTAAATCCAATGAAATACAATTTTTCTTAATTTTAAAATATTTAACTGCTTACATTTTTGAAAATAAGAATTTTAGCGATATGTATATATACATATATAAATTTTTTAACTAACGTTATTTTTGAGCTTTACTCGACTAGTTAAGTGATATTACAACAAAATTTCGAGTAAATTCCGACATGAGGACCAATGCAAAAGATTGATTTCTATGAAATCTACCTAATAGGTGTACCCAAATTTTGAGGGAATTTTTTTTTCGATGTTTATAATAATATATCATGGTATTAGAAAGAAAAAAAATCATCCTTTCAAATAAAGCACCCTAATATTCCATTATTGACATACAGTGCTCCCTCCCTAAGATATAACAGGTTATCCTTTTTTTCTCTTGTTAGCAACGAATGGAAAAATTGAGACACTGCTAAAATATCGTATGGAGGGAAAACTAAAAATTTTGCTTTAAGAGAAAAAACTTTAAAGTATACTTTGAGCCAAGTAGAAAATTTTTGAACTAAGAAATTGTTCTTGGTGATTCAAGATGGTCATCGTCTTCAAAATTATTTTCTTGGAACAAGATTTTTTTTTTCAAATCGAGTTAATTTTTTTTATCAGTGTATTCAGCCAATTTTTTCATAAAATTAGGCCACCTTTCTGTAATTTTTCATTTTCATTATTAATAACACATTCTGACTATTTGTTATTGTGCATATAGCTCTTCATTAAAAAAATGAATATTGCGTCATTTATGACCTAATACATGCACTACTGCAGATCATTTAGTATCACAATAAATGTGTTTTAATTTTCTTAATCCAGATCTGGGAATATTGTTATGAATTGTAGCACCAAAAATGTTGAAACGACTCGAAACATACCTATCATAGAATATCCAAATTTTTTTCTATTTTATCATACAAAGTAAATGATTTTCTTGAAATAATTCAAGTTCAATGTTTTAGTTGCAAGTTACTAAATATATATCCATTTGCTTAATTGACGTAATGTTAAAATTATAATTTCAAAAGGTAGTTGTTAAAATTTAACAACTTTAAATTGATAAATGAAAGTTTGTTTTGGCCGTCACACATTTATTAACCTTGTGAGAAAAAGAAAAGGATATCCCGACTCCTACAAAATCACTAAACCAAGTATTTTATTTCTTTAATATTGTCAAGAAATAACTCTCAATAATAATTCAAATAATTCCTTCCTACAAGAACATTATTAATATAAAATTAAATTTAGTAAATAAAAATTTAATTTATTTTTTATTTTTACAGTGATTGATATTATGTTTTACATTTTTTTGAGATCCAATATTTGTGTTAACTATTGTATACCATAATTCCACCTCATTGGTATCCAATCACATGTTATATAAATTAAATAATTTTGTTAGATTTAATATTTAATATTCCTCATAAAAAATAACATTATTTTAATTGTTAATATTAGAAAAAAAAAATTTATAAAAAACCTAAATAACTCGATCTATAGATTTGCAAGTGAAAACGTTGAACTATTCCTCGCCACCTAGCTACTGTTACGGAACTATTTCTAGGCGCGTCTAAGTATCGATTCAAACAGATAAATAAATTACTTCAATCAAGCAACAAGAAAAGTTAATCGTTTATTATTAATAAAAATGAATTAATTATTCTCAAAAAAATTTTTTAACTAATCAAAAAGTCGAAGAAAAAAATTGACAAACGTGCAAAAAAACTTATGTGCAATTTTTTAAATTAATTTTTTTTCATAATTATCATTAACACTCACATTTATAATTACAAAACTCCTCCACCCGATAACTCTTCACCGTCTTACTTCTCTATTAAAGAAGAAAAAAAAAACCGCGACCTCCACGACTTTTTTTCTATAATCAATTAATAAAAATTATAATCCTGACACCTCTTAATTACCCAAAAAAAAGCAATCATAATCACTCCTACTTACGTAAATCTATAATTAACCTCCAACAAATTTTTTACCGAGCACAAAAGAGTCCCCATCAGACCCAACTGTATACAATCCCAATCTGACAAAAATAAACAAAAATGAATAGAAAGTATAAGTAGATTTAATAGACCTACCTTGCTCTGAACGTAGTCAAGTGCCAGCATGCAGTCAGAGTATCCACTCTCTGTTTTAATAGTAGTAGCACCTTGTCCAGGTGCCGTTGAGCAAAATCCTGACCCGACGACACCAACAGGACCTCCTAGTCCTGCGGCGGCTGCTGCCGCAACGCTCTCTCTGTACCACGGATACATAATATTACACAAACAATTATATTTATATTTATATTGCACTTATCAATAAAATTGTGTTTCGGAAAAAGTGATCCTTAATTGCACTAGTTTCTCATTTGTATCAATCAATCAATTATTCAACCGATCAATTCATTTTATCACTTAACTCAATTGACATCACTCACTCACTATTTTTAATCCAACTAAATACGGAAAATTCCATGGGCATAAAAAATTTTTTATATTTTCGTCAAGTCTCACTTCTCTTCAGTCAACAGTCTCTTAATATATTAAAATTTTTAATTTAAATTTAATTATTAATCAGTCTATATGACTAGACCACAAATCACTTTAGCCTAATATTTAATTTATTAATTAATTAATTAATCAATAATTACTTAATTTATTGCACCTAGATAAATAAACACTATCGATTACCGTCACTTTGTCTTGACATGGTTAATCGATTACACATTACTACTATTGTTACGATCGTGCATAATAATAATGATAATTAACAATAAATATTTTATTAACAAATCACAATGCGAATTGATTTTCTGTTTATTGTTATTGTTACTAACAGTAAAATCAATGGCTGTAAACATTTTAGTGAATTAATGGGAAGAAAAAAAATTTTTTGTTGAAAAAAAAATTCGGAAATCGGAGCTGAGATTAGGACTGTGGATTGATATCGAGGGTAAAAAATGTGACGCACCGGCCGGAAATCGTGCAACCGAGGACCGCGAACGCGGTGTCTACACTGACGCGGGAGCCCGGATTCGAACGCCGGTTCGTGAGGGTTCGGCGAACTTCGGGCCAACTCGTATGACATACGCCGGGCAGTTGCGCTTGTGTGGGTGTGGGTGTATGGATCCAGGGAACAAAAAGGGAAAGGGTAAGAAAAAGAGACAGAAGTTGTTGGGAGGGTAAGATCGAGGATGCAGTTGGACGGTTTTTAAAGTGGGGGATAAAAATAAAAGGGTCGACGGTGTATCGCGCATCATGGGAGAGGCCATTTTTTTTACACCCTTTTGTTAATAAATAAATTACCACGGAATTTTTGGATTTTTTTAGGAAGATAAGGGAGGAATTGAGGAAGTTTTTTGGGTAGGGTGGTTTGTTTTTTTTTTTTTTATTTATTTTTCAATATATGGGGACGGAAATAAAACTAAGGGTACCTGAAAAATCTGTAATTTAAATTGTCAATATGAAAAAAATTGAAAAAAAATTTTTTTTTAATTTTTTGGATTTGCAAAATTGAAATTCTACAGAAGCAAAAATTCCTTAAATTTTTTTCAAAAGGAAGTTTTCGAATAAATATATCGATGGGAGACATTTTATTACATTGTGGACAGTGAGAATCTTAATTAATGTGCAAGTATCCCATCATTAATACATGCTTGTGTCCCATTCAATTAAAATCGCACTGCTCTGCGAAACGAATACCAACCACAGACTTCGACGGTGGCATGGTGGGCAACGCTCATCATTAATTCTAGTTTCTTTGTAATAATAAATATAAATACATACATCGTTTGTTGAGTTAAATAAATCCTAAAGCATTGTAATTAATTGGGGAGCTAAAAAACCACATCTTTTATTCTATGGCTATACAGCTGACATTTAAACTTCAAGTATTTTATTTTTACTTTAAGTTATTTATTTAAATACATTATTTACTTCGTATTAAATTATCGTTAACCTTAACCTTAACAGTTTATTCTATTTCATAAACTTTTAATGAAGTCTTATTTATTTCATACTTGTAGTTGTAATCATAATTATAAATTAATTGACAGTTTAACTTTCGATAGTCATAATTTATAAGGTAAAATAATTTAATGGTATAGTTGGAAAAAAAATGTGAAAATTTTTTCAAGTTCCGAAGATTTGTTTGAGGTATAACTTCGCAACTTTGCGATAGGTGGCGAAAAGTTGTAAGTAATTTCCATTGACAGTCTGATAGAAAAATTAATTTTGTTCAAAGGTGTTAAAATGAATTATTCAAAAAATTCTAATTGGGTTTTTCTCGCTTTTTTCCCAGTCACTATAATAATAATAATAATAATAATAATAATTTTGTATAACAATACATCACAACGAAAATTTAACTTTTCAAAATCGTGTAAGCCTACGGACAGGGTACAAAATAAATAAAAATATTGTATCGATATACGCTATAAATTGTATATATAGTATATAAAATTAATAAAAATCTTTTGAACCTTGAAAATCTTGAATTATTCAAATATGAGTTAAATTCAATTTGATTTAAGAATCAAATAAAAAAATTACTTCTTACGAAATAATTTAAGGTATCAAAATTTTTCAAGTCTTGTATCGGCTCAGACTTGGAACAGTGAACTGAAGATGATAGTAGTTTCAGAAATGTAAAAAAAAAATTTTTTATGACTGCGATATTTGATAAATATTAGATCAATAAGAAAAATATTCTATTTGTAAATAATGGATTTTATTGTATTTAATTCATAAATTATTTTTTTAAATACTGCAACTTCGCAACACTCTGATAAGTGGCGGAAGATTGTGTATAATTTTCATCTGCAAAGTGATAAAGTGAATAATTAACAGTTGTTCAACGGCCTTTCCTTTCAATATGTACTTAGCTTCTGGTAAATAAAAATTTTTAACAAAGAATGTTTCAATATCTGTCATTTTGACATTTATTGCTTCATAATCTACAAGTTGATTTATCAACAAAAAATTTTAAGACATGCAATTGATCAGATGTAAAATATTCTGCGCTTTTAAGTAGTTTATCAAATAAATTATTGCATTTAGGTTATCACTGATTTTAAATAAATGAACTATGATTCGCATGTTCTTTAATTTTGTAAACCAATATCCAAAATTTTGATAGATTTTGAAATGTTTATGGCTGTGCAGCCTATTTTTTTCCTCTGTATTATATATCACTGCAGTTACATTATATTTTTATTCTTGACTAGCAGACCACCCCGGCTTTGCACGAGTATTTAACCAAAATTTCAAAATCAAACATAATATAATGTAGCCTATGTCACCCGGGGATAGTATAGCTTTCCAACAGTGAAAGAGTTTTTCAAATCGGTTCAGTAGTTTCGGAGCCTAATATTCAATGCAAACAAACAAACAATCATATTTGTCCTCTTTATAATATTAGTATAGATGAGTTAAAAGTTTGGAACCATTTTGCTTGTGGTCTGGCAATCGCTGATAATATTAACACAAAATTGAAACTCATATCTTTAAACAATTAAAGTGCTCAAATGTTTCCAATATTAAAATAAATTGCCAATGTAATTAATTAGATTTATTCTAGATTGATAATATAGTCTATAAAAAATTTAATAAAAACTTTACTTAATTTCTAGATTCACAGAACTTACCTGAACCATTATCTCTATATTTATCTTGTAAAATCCGAGTCCAAAAATCTGAGCCCATCAATGAGCTTTTAGTGAAAACAAAAAATAGCGGCTAACAAAAAATGAAACTCTCTTAAGCATGCAGACAAAGAGCTAAATATAAGTCACTGACACATGTGACTCAAGATGTAAACACTTAAGTAAGGTCAGTAAAGTTGATTTAACACGCAAAGCAAAAAGTCACCCCTAAAATAGTCCAACAATGGTAGTGGAAATTTTTTCCACACCCTATGTAGCACGCGGAGGGCTCGATTCAACTAACCAAGTAAAAAGTCACCCTACATTCACTCTTCAGTCTGCATTCATGTATATATATATATATATATATATAGATATAGACAACATAAATTCACTGCTCTTTTTTCATTATTTTTTTATCCCGCGCAATAGCTAGAATTATAGTTAACGACCTAGATTGTCGGCCAATTGTCTTTTTATAGCATTTAGTATCGGGGTATAAAAAGCTCGAGAAATCCAAGGAAGGGAAGATTTTAGTCATGGTCATGATCTTGATCTTGGAGGAGTTCGTCGATTTGAATTTGAACTTAGACCAAAAATCTCACTGGTATTTCGGCCCCACTTGGACTAGACTTCTTTGGACGGATACTGGATGTTGATGGGATATCCTAACAAGTAGCTAGTAAGAACTTCCTATGCTACCCCGTGCTCTAAAGCTGTAGAAGAGAACGAGGAATCTCTTGCTCTTGATGCTGACTACTCTACTCAGCGACCAAGAAAAACGCGACACGCTTTTTCGGTCAATGCGGGGAGAGTACAAGAAGTTCAAGGCCGTAGGTTATGGTTATATAGATGTTCTTGTTTAGCATCTGATACTCCTGACACACTAAGGTGAAAGTCTTGTTTTATTGTTTCTGATGTTATTCGTTGGTAATTTTTCGAGACTTTTTTTTATTTTTTTTTTGGTAAACTCTTCTGATAATTTTATGATTCGTAGAATTGTCTAACATTTTTTAGTAGTCTATTAATGTATTTTAAAGTTATTTTATGTTGCTTTTAAAACTTTTCATTTCATGATCTTAATTATTTTACTTTTTTAATGTTTTAAGTATATCAATTTCCAAAGGAAAATTTTATCGAACGAATTTGTTTTTGCAATAAATTACTTGTTAGTGCCTATAAAAAAAAGTCATTATTACTTTATATTGTCATTCAATGAAAAAAAAAAAAAATTATTTTATCTGAAACCGCTGGTATATTTGATACAAATTATTATTTAAATTACTCATAGTCTAAGCGGTTTGTTGGTTATTATTATAACGAAAATGATATCAAAATATTTAGAAGTACTTTTTTTCTAGATTTATTTTCAGACTAATCAGTAAGGGGAAGGTGGCCTAAAGCGGGTATGTTAACGTTAAGAGCCGAGAAAATTTAGTATTTGTATGATAACAATAATGATTTTTTTTTTGATAGAGAATTTATCGAACTTTAAAATCAATAAGCAATATTGTATAAATTTGTATTAATTTATGATTTATTATTCAAATTAAAAAACACTCCCAGAAACAGCTTTGCCTCAGAGGGGGGCCTAAAGCGGGTAATTCGTTCGGGCAAAGCGGGTTAGTACCACAATTAAGGGAAAAATGCTTATTTTAGATATTTAAATAATACACGGAGAGAAAAATGTGGAAATCATTCCTATAATTTTAATGAAATATTTTTCTATACCATTTTAGGAGCGATTACTTAAATTATGGGAATTATACCCATAATTTTTGGGAAACGTTACTATAATTATGGGAATGGTTCCTATAATTATAGGAACGATACCTATAATTATAACTGTAATATCGGCATGATTCCCATAATATATAGGAATGATTCCCATAATATATAGGAATGGTTCCTATAATATATAGGAATAGTTTCCATAATATTATAGGAATAGTTTCCATAACATTATAGGAACCATTCCTATAATATTATGGGAACCATTCCGATAATATTATAGGAATGATGCCAATAATATTGAAGTAATTTTTTTTCACACAACTATGGTATTGAATTAATTACTTTTCACTAGTATTTTATTTTTTTTTGATTAAGTGATTTCTTTTTTTATAATATATAAATTGAATAAAAAAAGTTATCAGTAATAATATTTATTATTATTATCATTATGAAATTAATCAGTTGCAGCAGTTGATTCCCATAATATTATAGGAACCATTCCTTTAATATTATAGGAACCATTCCTATAATATTATAGGAACCATTCCTATAATATTATAGGAACCATTCCTATAATATTATAGGAACCATTCCTATAATATTATAGGAACCATTCCTATAATATTATAGGAACCATTCCTATAATATTATAGGAACCATTCCTATAATATTATAGGAACCATTCCTATAATATTATAGGAACCATTCCTATAATATTATAGGAACCATTCCTATAATATTATAGGAACCATTCCTATAATATTATAGGAACCATTCCTATAATATTATAGGAACCATTCCTATAATATTATAGGAACCATTCCTATAATATTATAGGAACCATTCCTATAATATTATAGGAACCATTCCTATAATATTATAGGAACCATTCCTATAATATTATAGGAACCATTCCTATAATATTATAGGAACCATTCCTATAATATTATAGGAACCATTCCTATAATATTATAGGAACCATTCCTATAATATTATAGGAACCATTCCCATAATTGTTGGAAAGATTCCTATAAATTTCTCTCCGTGTAATTTTGGTTTCATTTAATCAGTCTTCAACAATTTAAAAGATTAACTTATTAAATATAGCAATATTTCAATATAAATGACTATTAAATCGATAACTTGTAAATAAATTCTTTTAAAATGACAAATTATAAATTAAAAAATTAAAAATAGTAAAAAATGTCGTTGCCGTCCAGGTTACTTGCTGCCTGATTTACTATAATAATTTACATATGTTTTCGACTGCCAAATTTAATTAGTTTTCAAGATTATAATAGTTAAGATCAGTATTAATAATATAAAATGTTGAAATAATATCTAAAATATGTTCAAAAACTTTTTTTTTATAAAAAATATGTAATTTAAATCTTTTCATTGAATTTTCATGTGAAAAAGAATTATTTACTAATTCATTTTATTCTAATTGAATAAGTTTGACATTTATATGATTGATCATAAATACAATCAAAAACTTTCAAGTGTAGAGGGATGATCAAATCTAAATAAAACACAATAAAATCCTAATCAGTAAAGTATTATGTCA
This sequence comes from Cotesia congregata, assembly GCA_905319865.3. NCBI lineage: Eukaryota > Metazoa > Arthropoda > Insecta > Hymenoptera > Braconidae > Cotesia > Cotesia congregata. The sequence goes on along the minus strand of CAJNRD030001120.1, from coordinate 3,892,177 downwards.
AATAAAGTTTTACATTGAGACAGTGGATGCAAAAAAATCACTATTAATCGTTATTAATTTGGCCTTATCAAATATTTGAAGTTACATTTAGAGCGCTGGACAAAAATCATGGACTCAAGTGAAATTAGTTGTAATAGTGAAAATTATAGGTCATTTCCGAAGCTATATCATCCACTGGAATTGAAATACAATCTGTTATCTGAAAGTTATTTAATGGTAAAACTCATAAAAGCAACTATTTGTCGATATTTTCAAAAATTTCAAAAAACTGTAGAATAATTTATAAAAAAAGATCTGAAAAGTGAGTTACAAAGTTAATGAAATCTTCAATAAACTTTAAAGTACATCTCATAAAATTTAGTTATCTCTTATTTGAAAGTTATTTGAGCAGAATTCAAGAAATTTCGATTTTTATTAAAAAAATTTCTTCCCCCACAACTTTTGAACCTATTAACCGATCAATTTATCTTCGAACTTAATCAAGTTCTTAGTCTTTGTCAAAATTCAATAATGTTCTTTAATTGCCCTAAAATTTTTTATTATTTTCACACTAGTGTGCTCAATGTAACTCATACCAAATTGATGATTAATTTTTTAGAGTAACTCTACACTATCCTGCATAAAAAAGCAAGGAATTATAATTTGGTCGTATTAAAAATAAAAATAACAATAATATAATACCTTAAAGTATGCAAGTAGCATAAAGAATCATGAATCGATCGATCTTAGGAATGACATTTATTGTAAATTGGCTTGGGTTTGAAAAGGCCGATGACGGTGGCTCGAAGTCGAAGTTAAAGTCAAAGAAGTAAAGTATCGTGGGTTGTGTAGTAAATTTGCTGTTGAATGCTTATTGCCTTAGAATTCTTTACAGCGATATCATATACATTTAACTCTCAACAGTTGTCTTTCATTAAATCTATCTATCTCGTGTCCGTTTGCTGGCAAAAAGGTCCCTGAAATTCCCCAGATACGAGTCTCGGTGACGCCATGAAACGACGCTCCTGCTTTTTATTGTCAACTGCCAATCTCATCGAATATATTAACAATCTCTTATCCAATAAACTTATTGTTGCTCTTTATGTTACGCACTTGAAAAAAAAAAAAAAAAAAAAAAAAAAAAACGCTTCATCATAACAATAAAATATACTAATAAAAATCCTTTAAATGTTTCTATTTAATTTTTTCACTCGAAATTATATTCACTGAGAGTTTTATAAATTAATTTATGCAAGATATATTATATTTAATGGAGCCTGGATGCAATGCCGAGAATTCTCTGGAGCAGAGCCTGGAAACTTGAGATCAGAGACTTGGCCGGAGCATTACGATCTTGCTAACCTGCTCTTATGATTGGAATTTCTTCACGGAATCCAGACAAAACTAGAAACTCCTAATTGATAAATCGTTTCTTACTTTACACATCCACTTCTTTTGGCATTCTTATCGTTACCTAAGGATTGTTGATTGTTATTGAAGATATGTGATCTGGAAATTAATGCAACTTTATTTTTTAGTTTTCTCAAATGGGTTTCGGGCGAATAACTTTTGGATAAACAACTAAAGGACTTTATTCGGTTCATTTTTTACTTACCAATAAGTCATGGAAATTCGAAACAATTTACAGGAATTTACTGCATCGCAAATTATAATTTTCTATTTGATTATATAATAATGGAAAATTTGTTTTTTTAAATTTGGAATTTTGAAACTCATTAATGGATTGTCTTACTAAAAAGAATAGAATAAATTAATTTTTGATTTAAGAGGAAAATTCTTCAATCAAGCAAAATTTCTCAGATTAAAAGTTTTTCTATTTGAATATTTTTATATCAAATTATTTTTTTTTTCAGTGTAAAAAATAGATATCCTTACTCATCTTTTTTAAATCTGATTCTTCAAAAGTTATTTATAAAGTCAAAGTCATCAATTTTACAAGAAATTTAGAGGTTTCTTAATTTCTTAGTGAATTTGTCCAACTGATTACAAAATTTGGCTCTAAAATGTCTTTTTTAATTACATTATATAATAGTCATTTTGTTAAAAAAAAAATCTGTGCAAATATAAAAATTGACTTAAGGGAAAAAATTACAAACCAAGAAATAAATTATTTTGAAGAATTTCCTAAAAATTATATCGAAAAAAGTGATTCTAAATTTGTATCTACACATGGTTCTAAATTCGCATTTTATGTATAATATCTATACACTTATTATATTAAACACAGCATACACTATACCATTGAGCCGAAAATAGTACCACCGTGATACAAAATTAGAATCACTTTTTTTTCCGTATATACACGGTAAAAAATTTTGTGTTAAAAATTTTTATTTTAAACATTTAACACTTTTTTGTGTTCATTTAACAGATTAAGGGTGAAATTTACACATAAAAGTGTTAAATTTACACATAATGTTAAATAACACAAAAATTTTTAACACTAAGTTTTTTGACGCAATGACGTAAAATTTTTTACTGTGTACAACATCATGAAAAAAATGAATTCCAGGTTACGTTTTTTCTCATAGTACCAATTTTCTCTATTTCCGAATTATTTGATATATAATCACATTAGCACACTGATAAAAAAATTGACTTGACTCAAGAGCCAAACTCTTGAACCAAGAATACCATTTTGAAGAAAATGATTTTCTTGAGTCAAGAGAATTAATTCTTGACTCAAGAAAATTTTCTTAGACCAAGAATAATTTCTTAGCTCAAGAATTTATTCTCTTGACTCAAGAAAATCATTTTCTTCAAAATGGAATTCTTGGTTCATGAGTTTGGCTCTTGAGTCAAGTCAATTTTTTTATCAGTGCATGTACACTGAAAAAAAAGTATGAGTCTCACACTTATAAGTTTCAGTAATATTGAAATACTTGGTATTGCGAATATACTTAAACAATATTTAAGTCTCAACGCAATATTTTTTAAGCGCTACACTGAAACTCGTTTAAGTCATACACTTAAACCGAGAGCGCCTGCGCAATACTCATAACCACAATACACTCAAATAAATATTTAATTGCTGTAGGTTAAAGACATTACGATCAACTCATTAATTTAAAAATTAAATTTGTTTAAAAATTAATAAATAGTTAATAATAATTATAATTTAAGTCCCAGAATATTAACTTAGTATATATGATAAGGTATATTGATATTCATATAATTAGTTTTTAAAATCTTTAATGTCTAAATAATAATTTTAGTAATGGTTAGATCGTACAATTATAAATGATTGATCGGAATAATTAATTAAATTGAATAGAAATCAACAGTACTGAAACAAATAACTAATGTCTAATGTTAGGTATATTCCTACGGGTTGAAGGACAAAAGTATCACTAAATTCCACCTTCCATTTGGACCAGAAGTTGATTTGAGGGCCAGCTTTTGGAATAATTCTTTTTATTACCTCTTCTGTTAAATTAGCAAAAGCTGCCTTATCAATTTCTTCATCTAAATATGAATTTTAACGAATACTTATTATCAACAGAATTCCTCTTAAAGAAAATATAGAAATGATTCTAAAATTAACAAACGTCTGACAACGTTTTGATCCAATTAAAAAAATTACTTATATTGAACCAAAATTTTTTTTAAACCTTTTTCGAAATTTTTTACCTTTTTCAAATATTTATTTGATTTTATAGTAATTTTGTACTTATGAAAAACTCATAAGAGCTGTGTCAGATGTTTGCTTATTAAAATTTTAAAAAATTAACAATATCTAAGTTGTTCCTGACGACTCACATATGTTAATATTTTTTTTATTTTTTGGTAATTTATTTAATTTTTTTAATTTTATTTATTAAAAAATAATAGCTAAAACACTAATGTTACAATTATTGTAATTTAGGTTAATCTCGATTGACAATGTTTTTATTTTTACACGGGAACTTTTTTTACTATACTCTCTAGACTTGCAATAGTATCGTACGGAAAATATAAGTCACTCACTTAAACCGAGTATTGCGATTATACTTAAACTCTTTTACATCATATTCGCAATACCAATTCATTAAAAAAGAGTATACCAATAGGACTTGAACTTTTTTTTCAGTGTACAAAAAGAATAAATAAATAAACAGATTTTATCTGTTTTGAAATTCGAATATATTTAGAACCACCCCAAACACCTATCATATATAATAAATAAATAAACTAACGCTAAAAAGCATAAAAAACCTTACAAAGACCCGAATTAAAGTTTTTCAATGATACAAAATTTAACTAAAATAATCAATTTTATCATTTAAATATACCGTACACAAAACTTCCCATATCCTCTTAATTATATTGATAAGAAATTTTTTACATATATTTTCGGCAAAAATCCCTATAAAAGCGATACAAGGTTTTTATATGTTTTCCTATATATATAAAAAACAGATTTTTTCTGTGAGAAAAATTACATGGAAATACTCTTGATATTATTTAATTTGTTAATATAAATAATAGAATAAAATAATAAACTTATTGACATTTGTGAAATTTTTTCTTCTGTATAAAATATAATTTTCCTAATTATCAGAGTGCGATTTTTTTTTTTTTAAGTTTACAAAGAAAAAAAGCTTACAAAGCGCTTATAATTTTTTCAACCAAAATAATTACCAGTAGCCCTAAAAAGCTCTAAACTTTTTATCTTCATAAAGTATATTAAAAAAATATTAAAATCAATAACATTAATTACTAAAAAAATGTATTTTATTTTATTCACGAAGTATTTAAATTTAGACGAAAAAAAAAAAAGTTTAAAATCCACCATTGCCAGCGAAACACCCCAAGCACCTGGGAAAGCTTAAACAATTCCAGCAAAAGTTTCAAGGAGGTGCATTCGAGGAAGAGGGAGCGAGGATCCGCGGGAGGACACAAAAGAGGATAACACACAGAAGGCGTTACCGGCAAATCCTATTGGCGGGAGTAACTGAGGATCTGGCCTCGCCTACCGCACGCGCGTTATCACAAAAAACGGCACACACACACATATATATGTGTATTTATACACATAAAAGTAATGAGGGAGATTCTCGGGGTAAGTTGTATTGGAAGATTGTAACTGAGAGGCAAAGTCGATATACAGAAAGAAAATAAAACGGCAACTTTGTCCATACTCTAGTCCCTCGACAGTGAATCTGAAGCCTGCTCTGGAAACTTAACATCGATATACAATAATAAGAGTCTAAAGTCTGCAATAGACTAGTTACTAGTGACTAGTGACTGGTCTGACCCAAAGGGGTTCAATTTCTTTTACTACTTAAACTTCAACAGACGCCATGGCAACTGTCTCGCTCCCTTTCTTCCTTTTTTTTTTTCATTTGAGCTTAAGTCCTTTTACTCATATCCAGAATACAGACTGACTTTCCTCTAATTCTTAGTTATTCCATTCCTTTAAACTCGAGTTTCGATCGACTAAATTTTAATCTTCTCTGGTCCTTTTATGTCACCGTCGGGCTTTTTTCAACTCGATTTGTAACCTTTGATTTGTCACACTCATGATTGATTACATTATTGTATCTGTATATCTGTAGATGTATTATATTAAAAGTAACTTTTTTAAAAAGCTTGAAAATTCTAAGAGTACACTTGATTTTATTGTAATGAAAGCTTTTTATTTATTCATTTCTATACATGCGACCCAACAGACATTAAAGGCCAATAACAGAGTCTCACAATATAGCATTTACATAGAGACTTAACATTAAGCTAAAATATTAATTAGTACATACATTTTAACTGAAAGCGATATAAGTGATAAAAAATAAAAGATACTTAACGTGATATCCTATATATAAAACGAAGTGTGCAGGTCATCGCTAATTAATTGCAAAATTATTATTTCAATTTTATGACTCATGATCAACAGCTTTAAATCTACGATTTTGCAAACTTTATCTAAACTTACACAGGGTGATATGGAAGCTAGATCATTAGATTAGTATTAAAGTGTCGATTTAAATCCATAGTATAGATGGAATATTAATTTTTAGTGTTGGTAAACAATAAAAATATAAATGGAAATTATTATGTTGAAAATTTATTGCCTACTTTTTAGACAGCTCTTTCAATCTGATACCCCGGGTCGAAAAATTTAAACTGATTTTAAGCTAAATGATCTGCTTAACAAAATTCTATAAGTAATAATGAAGTTTAAATAAATGAGTGTTGTTATAGATGTCCAGATTAAGTAAGTGGTTATACATCTTATTTTTAAAAATCTCCAAGGTCGCAGAATCTATACAATATCAGCAGGCAATTGCTCCCACAGGCGAATTACAGTAATAGCAAATGAATTTTCATACTGTGTCGTTGTGACGTTTGGTAACTTAAAGTTGATATTATTTCTCTTGGCTGCAAATCTTTCTGAGCGTCTAACAGAGTCGTCTTCAATGAATAAGTCACGTAAATACTTTGGTTAATCAATAACTAACAATTTGTAAAAATAAAGCGCACAGCACAGATGAGTGTAGTGAGCGTTGGAGTTTACGGTCATTTTCATAAGTTGAATTCATTAAGACAATGGAGCAATAATCGATTAGGGGATATCTCAACTGTGTCATATAAATTCAATTAAACCGCGTTTGGTTTATCCTATTTGTCTAGTGAGTTCAGTCTATTGTAGATTGAACTCATTTTTTAAAAAATAAGCAGTTTCATTGTACACTGTTTGGAATTAGTTTGAAATTTCGTAGAAAAGTTGAAAGCATAAGAGTAGAAGGGTACAAAGGGTTACTTGCTGAGTCATTGTGATAATTAGAGTAGAAAGAATATGAAGTAAGTAGTTTGTTAAAGTATTTTTGGGAAAGTTTTACGGTGAGGGTGAAATTGATAATTTTAATTTGAGGGTAAGGAGATAAGAATTATTGTTAAAGTTTTGCAGTTACCATAATAAAAAGAGCTTTTCAATGTAAATTAAAAGTGTGTTGTTTTTTAAAAAAGTACAAGTTTTGTATATTTATTTCGAAAAGACACTGTTTTTCAACAAAAATTTAATCTAAAAAAAAATTCAATCTGAAAACAAAAAAAATTTTTGTTTTTAGTAGAATTTTTAAAAATTGAGTTTTTTTTTTCAGATTTTGATGGTTTAATCAGGAAAGTTATTCAAAAAATATAAAAAATATTTCTCATACAATTTTTAAAATTGTATTGATAAAAAATTTGAGTCGTTAAAAAAATCACCCACAGAAAAAAAATTAATTTCATTAAAAAAGAATTCATTATTGAACTGAGAAAACTCGTAGGAAGAAAGCCGATTTATAGTTGCATCACTAGTGCGGTACGAAAGATGATAATTTATTTATTTAAGTGAAATTTTTCGTTCAATTAAGAGATGGAAATTTAAAACAAGACTTAAATTGTGAAATTTTGAATAAAAATATTTACTTTAACCACATTATTTTTTTTCTGTGAGAATTTTTATAAAAAAAAAAAATTATCATCTCATTTAAAAAGATTAATCTTAAAAGTGTTCTACTACGGGCACACCAAATCAACGAACGTGATGTAGACACACGATTACATAAAACAGAAGAGAGAGAGGGAGAAATCAGGTCTGTCAGCGTCCAGAAGGGGAGTTGTAGTTCTCTTCCACTTGATCCTTAATCCTTAACCCTCTTTCTCATCGGTCACAAAAACAAATCCAATGGGCTTTTATTAGCATTTGTAATTCGTCTATCGAATTAAAACTGAGCAAAGTCCTTAGCAAACTGTCCTTTATCCCGCAGAGCATAAATATTTCCACTTATTTATTTATACATAAATATATTTTTTTAATTCCACCGGCATCATCAGGATCGATTCAAATTTATCTCTTTTATTTATTTTTTTATATACCAAAACTTTTATACGAACAACAAAGATTATTAGCTTAATTAATAGTTCCTAAGGGCAATCGGCTGGGAGAAAACGTTTAAGACAATTCAACTCCTGTCACATCAATTTACCAATTATCTTACTCTAAAGTGCAATTAGCCGACATTTTTATACTTTTAAATAATAAAATAACACTACATCAGCTGACTCTTCTCAGCTCTATTTTATTTTTAACCTCATCTTTTAATAATCGACTTCTTACTGTGGGAAATAAAATTTAACCGCTTACTCTGCGACTGCACCTACCAATAGACAATTCTCATTGTACGAGACAAGTAATTGAGTTAGAATAGTTTTTAATTGATAATTTAATTTAACGAGAGGTAAGAGTTTTTTTTTCTGGATAAGCTGAAATTAAAGTTGTTATTTTTTCTTAATGAAGTAAAAAAAATTGTTCGATCTTTTTTTTACGCCGAACGCAGAAAGAATTTTAGGAATGAATCCTTTTGAAAAGGACTCAACGCCGCTTTATTACGTATACAATTAGGCGGGTCTTCTTTTTTTATTTTTTAAAATAATTCAATTCAGCAAATTTTTTTAAATATTGTCAAAAATATTTTCGATAATTTTTTAAGTAAAAAATATTCTTATTGAAAATTTTTTCTAATTCCAGGTTTAAAAATTTGGTGAAAATAACTATATTTTTTCATTGAACTTTATTTATAACGGTTACAATCATCAAATAAATTTCCATAAATTAATTAACGATTTCATAAAGAATTATAAAGATCAAAGGTAATTTAAATAAGTATGGAATTTTAAATTATAAAGTAAAAGCATCAATTATTGACAGTATACACTGTAAAAAATTTTTCGTCATTGTGTAAAGTGTAAAAATTTTTGTGTACAATATTACACTCTAGTGTGTAGAATTTTACATTCTTATTTGTTGATTTAACACACTAGAATGTGGAATTAACATTAGTTTGTGTAAAAACAGTCAGTAACACAAATATTTGTATCCGAACAAAAACAGTTTCACTGTAAAAAAATCGCGCCAAGTCCACGTTCATAAGACTATTAAGAAAAAAAAAATTAGTTTTTTCTTTACAAAAAGATATAAAATCAGTATAATCTGGATTATACTAGCTAACATCTGAAATTTTTTTACCTCAGATGTCACTGAGTATAATCTGAGATGGTATCCAGTGTCATCTTGCTCTTTCCGTGTAACCGATATGATTGTTTATGATTTTCGGAAATTAAAAGAAATTTTGTTGTAAATTTAAAAATTAAAAAAATAATTTTGGAACGTATTTAGTGTGCGTTGTTGTGAAATATTTTACTTTTAATTAAATTCGTAAAATCTATTTACTAGGACTTTAAAAAAATTGAAATACACAATGTGACGCACACCAAGTACGTTCCAAAATTGTTTTTTTAATTTTTAAATTTACAGCAAAATTTTTTTTAATTTCCGAAAATCATAAACAATTATATCGGTTACGAGGATTTTTTAATTTTTTTATTTTTTATCTTTTTGTAAAGAAAAAACTAATTTTTTTTTTCTTAATAGTCTTATGAATGTGGACTTGGCGCGATTTTTTTACAGTGAAATTATTTTTGTTGGCTGCATTTTTTTATAGCAAACTATTCCCTTGAGGCTACAGTTTATGTAAAAATAATTCTAGCGCACCCTGGCGGGTGTAGATGCAAGTTGTGAAATATCTTTTTTTAACTGTAGTGTCCCATCTTATGAAGGATTACTATGCATTCTCGAATATTTTAGTCTGTGGCAGATCACTTTGCCCATCGACAAAAAGTCAGGATCGAAATTTTTGCGTTGCTATAGTTTGTGCTGATTAAATTTATTAATTTCAAGTAGATTAATTGTTATAATTAAATATAATTAATTAATATCAGTAAAATAAAGTACGAATTACTGTTATAATATACAATTTAGGAAAAAAAAGTACCGTAGAATTAAATAAAATTTTGCAACCTCAAAATACCGTTCTGCTTACAGTAAACACAGTCGGTAGTCTGGCGCAGCGTTGACAACGGATTTGAACGGAACTTGGCGCCAGATTCTACCGAATCTGTGGATCAAATTTGATGAAAATTTTTTTACTGTATACAAAAAGAGATAGTAATTTTATTTTTTTTTACTCAGGATTGAATTTTCACTCTTACATGTGTTGATCAGTCTTTTCTCTAATCAAATTCACAATTTTAAAAATGATTAAGTAAATTTACATATTAATTTCCAGTGATATAATGGATTACTCGGTTATGCCAATTATTGACTTAATTAAAAACTAAAGAATCTAATTATTGACGTAATATTGTATCAAAAATGTTTACAAATAATTATTTATTTTTCAATTACATCTCTGAACAAAGCAACATTGCAAAGAGTCAACTGTATGATTTATTATTCATTAGAATATAATTATTTATTTTAAAAATTTCAAAGTAGATTTACAATCTAAAATATAAAAAAAAAAGAAATTAAATTATGCAAGAGTATACTCTATATATAGTACTCTTCACAGTGATGATTAATCTTCGTGCTGTGTAACCAAGGTTGATCTAAAATTTCAGCACCGCAAGCTAGAAGCGGACGACTTTCGTCTAATTTACACTTTTTAACAACCTGACCTTTTGGACAATTGGTCTCCCCGATTTTTAAATGAAGGACATATTTAATTCCTGATACGACTTGATACTTAGCTTCTTCAATTTCGACTAAAATTAATCCTCTTTCGCGTTCATTATGTCGATTTATTTTCTCCATGACGGTTTGAGCGGCTGATTTTACACTTGAATCCTCAACTGAAATCGATTGCAGTCCTCCTAGAAATCCCGCTGAAGCCGTTGATATTTTTAGTGCCAAACAGATCAATAAGACACATGGTAATCGATATTTTTGGAACATTTTATTTTTGGAATATTTCTTAATTATTTATAGAAAAATAAATAATGTGCTAATCAAAATTTATGACTATAACTAATGATAAAACGTGTTTACAACGATTACTTAGATGATATTTCCAGAGATTGAGATTTAATTTATAGTAGAGTTGAAACCTATTAAAGAGTAGTAATGCACCCATGGGTAATCATATTTATCGATAATAAAAATCTATTTTAAGTTTATTACTAAATTACTTCCCGTAATAACATTTTATATAATTGATCGCTTCAGTATCAAATCGACTTCCTTTTAATCAAGCTTAAATTAATTTTAGAATTCCCAAATGATGTAATGGTACTTGGAAAATGATTTTTTTTAGATTACCGTAAAAATCACGGTTATTGTGGAACATTATGGAATCTCATAAGAAATTTTCTTATTTGGCCATTTCAGATTATGTATGAAAATGAAAAAGTAATCTATAAAAATTATTCAATGAGGTATTTTTTATAAAAATTTTACGTCAATTAATATGTTATATTAGACAAAAATTGATTCAGTAGTTAATTGAACTAAAAAGCAATGTTAGATTAGTTCAGAAGTGAGAAAAAATGATTTTTATTTCAAAAGTCTTCAAACTTAACTCTCTTATGGGAAGAATATTCCACAATCATGCGCCCTCCGTCGGAAATTTTTAGTACTATCTTTGGTCGAAATAGTTATTTTCGATACATATACGCAAAGGTAGGGATTTTGACAGCTTGATGTGACGTCCCGAGTTTGAGGCTATGGGCGCATTCCTAGCAAGATCGATATATTTATCCGGACGAGCGTAGCGAGTCCGGATATAGTACGAGGTCTTGATGAGAATGTATCCATAGCCTCAAACGAGTGCCTTCACTTCAGGTTTGTCAGGATCCCACCTTTGAGCATAACATATCGAACAAAATTTTTTGTCATATCAATTGCGGAAGTTGGATTGGACAGAACATTCAAAAATATTTAACTACTGTTTATTTTATTTGAAGGCACAAGAATTATGTCACATGAGATTAAATAGCAACGGATTAAACGTACGTATATGTTGAAGTCGTTTACAAGACTTGACTGTCGCTAAGATTTTTTTTTGCAATGTGTACTCCACCCAGCGGACGTTTGTCGAATTAAAAGATAATTCGATTAATCTATAGCGTATTTTAGTAGTCGTGCAGAAATGTAGAGACCGATAGAGAGAGAGAGAGAAGTTACTTTTCGATACTAGTGCGAGGTAAATTAACTAATCTATAGATTGCCAGAAATCGTATTCTTTACGTTCTCTATACGTAGCTCGAAAATCCAACTTTCGCGGTTGATATGACAAAAAATTATATATGAGCATATTTAACGACATCAGGGTTGACATGGGTATATTAGATCATATTAGGCCATTTCAAATAATTTTTACGGATAATTTCTCCGCTATATGTCAGTAACTGAACGCTGAAAAAAAAAATTTACTTGATTGAAGAGAAAAATTCTCTAAGCAAAAAAACTATTTTGAAGAGTTTCATTGTCCTGAATCAAGACGAAAAAATCCTTGAATCAAATAAGATTTACTGAAACCAAGATTTTTCATTTCAATAATTTGTCTATTTAAATCAAGATGATAAGGCTCTTTAAAATGATTTTCTTGGTTCAAAATTTTTTTTTCTTAAATCGTTAATTTTTTAATTTCAGTAAAGTTATTTTAGAAGTTTTTTTTAACAAAATTTTCCGTGGTCTTCCTAAAAATTTTATCGAATTTTACTATAATATAAGTTAATATTTTTAGTAATTTTTATTTTAAAAATAATTAAAAAAAAACCTATTTTCATTGTGTCAATTAAACAAATAAAAGTACAAAAATATTTCATGCAAAAAATTGAGTTTGTGTACCTGAATTAGATAGAATTAAAGGCTTATAGGAACAAATAATATTTAATGAGATTTAAAGAAGACGGGACCTAAATGCCGACGACTGAAATCTCGCGGAAAAGTAATACACTGATCCTCGGATAAGCTCCGGTATCTCTGCAATGGATGGAGCCTAATGAGAATCGTATATTCATGTCTATAAATTTATAAATATACATGGTCAATAAAACATAAACAAAAACAGAGTCGGAAAGTACTCACTTCAATTCCACTCTGGGCTGGTGAAACCTTTCGCGCTAAAGATCCAAGCGGCAAACGGTAGCGAAATCATGCCAAAGAACCGCCTCCTCTTTTATTTGTTTCTCGTCTCGCTTGCGCCCCAGTAATTCCCCGATTATCTAGACAAACTCGGCCTCTTGTGTCTTTCATCTCCGGACAGAGATGTGGACCGCGGATGAGCAGGACAAGGACAAGCTCGAGGATGATGAGGATGAAGCTTTGTTTTGTTTCTTTCATACGGGCACGAAAATTCATCTGGAAGGACCTGTAAAGCTGTAAAAGAGCAGCTTTACGAGTGTGAATAGAACCAGTCCAATTACAGGCCTTAATTTCAATGGGATAATTGCTTCCAGGGGTTGCTGTGTAATGCAGAAGCTAAAACTCCTTTAGTTACTTTTGTTTATTTATTTTTAGACTAATCAGTTTTACTAATTTATAAGTTTTCGACTGCCAAATTTAATTAGTTTTCAAGGTTATAATAGTTAAGATCAGTATTTATAATATGTTATGTTGAAATAATACCTAAAATATGTTCATGTACTTTATAAAAACTTTTTTTTTTTTATAAAAAACATGTATTTTAAATCTTTTCATCGAATTTTCATGTGAAAAAAGAATTATTTATTAATTAATTTTATTTCAATTGAATAAGTTTGACATTTATATGATTGATCATAAATACAATTAAATACTTTCAAGTGCAGAGGGATGATTAAATCTAAATAATACTCAATAAAATCCAAATCAGTACAGTATTGTATCAAATAAAGTTTTACATTGAGACAGTGGATATAAAAAAATCACAACAGAGTTATTAATTTGGCCTTATCAAATATTTGAAGTTACATTTAGAGCGCTGGAAAAAAATCATTGAAGTTAAATTAAAGTTGTAATAGTGAAAATTGTAGGTCATTTCCGCAGATATATTATCTATTCTATCCCGGGTCAAAAAATTTAATCTGTTTTACGATTAATGAAAATTTTTAATATTTTTCATTCAATTTAATTTTATTATGTGTATCTATTTTATATTAGAATTTAATCTGTTTTTGCCCGTACTATTCCCAATTCAGACCAATTTCAGATCATTTTTGATGTTACAATAAAATTGTTTTATATTGTTTCAAGACCAAAATCAGACTTTTTTGTCACAATCATTTAGCTGGTTTTGATCGCATCAAGGTCAAAAACAGACCAAAACGTTCCATACATTGCTCAACCGACACAGGAGAGAGATTGATGGACAGTCAAAGTGGGTTAATTATGGATCAGTTGGTCAGCAACACAAAAATAACTATCACTTTGATGGAAAGTTGGAAAATGGAAGTGGTTCTCAAAATTCTTCGATTAGTACAGGATCCGTAACAAATCAGGATAATAATTCTTACTCAAATATTGATCAGGCCGCTAACGTTTATCTTGTTCTGCCTCATTGGTATAATATCGCAAATCAACAGACACCCTCCGCCGTCCACGGAAGTTTGGGAACTCATCTTACACAGCCGAGACGTCGAGCAGTACGAGAAAAAATAGATCAATTGAAAAGAACTTGTACAGAAATATATGACGGAGTAACAGAAATAGAGAGAGCAAATGATCGAGGCTTAGACCGTAACCGTGAAAAGACTATTCAAGAGGAATCGAACAAGTCATTAAAGTTAAATATTTTGTACCACAAATGTAAAACGTTAATGGATAGACTTAGAAACCAAGAAGTACGTCTTAGTCAGTTTAACGATGAAACTCTGCCTATGCATGATATTTTTGACGCAGATTTAGCTCACTTAAGAACGATGTTAGAGAATGCGAATTTAAAGTTAATATCTTTACAGGCCAGTTAAAATAGTTAAGTTTTGTATATTATGTGTGTATAAATATCACTGTCGAATATAAAATTATACTAAAATTTTGTTTTATTTAAGCTTATTACCTAAGTGTCCTAATTATTGATGATTAAATCTCAGTCCTACTATAGCCTTTCCGGGTCAAAAAATTTAGTCTGTTTTATGATTAATAAAATTTTTTAATATTTTTCATTCAATTTAATTTTATTTTATGTGTATCTATTTTATATGAGAATTTATTCTGTTTTTGCCCGTACTATTCACAATTCAGACCAATTTTAGATCATTTTTAATGTTATAATAAAATTGTTTCAAGACCAAAATCAGACTTTTTTTGTCACAATTATTTAGCTGGTTTTGATCGCATCAAGGTCAAAAACAGATCAAAACGTTCAATATAATTTTTAGTCGGTTTTTCATCGCCTGTAGATCAAAAACCGACCTTTTACGAATTTGATAATAATAATATTAATAATAATAATATTTTTATTTATTATTATTTTATTCATGTTCTCGAAGATCCTCTACAGGGCATGGCTTTTCATTCTCTGAAACTGAAATAGTGACGATTCACTATTTCGTAGTGCAATGTATACTAAACGGTATTCTTCGCACTACCAAATAGTGGATACCGCTCTTTAAATGATGCGTGAAAGTATAAAATTTAACATTAATCTTGTCAACATTTTAATCTTGTCTCGATGTATTCACATTGTGTTTATTAACGACAATTAGAAAACTCTAGATTTAGATCCATAATAAAACGATGAGAACTATTTTCTATACGTATGTTAATACAAATTTATTAGTTATCACTCCAACTAATATTCGCAGTTACAAAACTTTTATAATCCATGAAATATTAAGCTATGATAAATAAATATGACAGATGTAAGGTTATAATCGACGTTCAGTTCATAAAACAAGAGAACGCATGAATATATTATAAATTAATTTATTTTTTCAAATAAATGCGACTTATAATTTTTAATGAGATACTTTTGAGTTTAAAAAATTATAAGTCACCATCTTAGTCGACTTTTGGCCTTCGAACATTTAGAGTGAAAATTGTAGATCAAAAAAAGTATAGGATTTCATATTGAATTTGAAAACAATACATAAAGTCCATCTACAAATTAACTAGACTAAAAACCGATCAAACTTTTAAAACTTTTTAGTCTCATTAGATTAGAAACAGTATAAAATATTCATAGCTGCTCAATTATTTTACTAAAAAGTTATTTAGACTTAAAACCGATCAAAAATAATTTGAATAGTAGATCAAATACAGATGAAAATGTTTTTAAAAGTTCAAATACAGGTCAATAAGTTCAAATGCAGATCATTTAGCTTAAAATCAGTTTAAATTTTTTGACCCGGGATGGAATTGAAATACGATCTGTTATCTGGAAGTTATTTAATGATAAAACTCCTTAAAGCAACTGGGTCATTCCTGTCATTCCGTGTCAAATCGACCGCTTTCGATTGGGATAAATTTTGGTGAGAAGTTTTCTTTTATTATATAACGAAGGTCTGCCAAAGGAAAAAAAATAAAAAATTTTTTTTCAAAAGATATGTAAATTCAAAATTTCGCTATTTTTCCAGTTTTTCAATTTTGTTTTTGTAATATCTCGAACGCTATTATAGATACATGAATGGTCTTTCGTTTGTTTGAAAGGAGACACTTAAAGCTATTGAAAAAAAATTATTTTAGAAAAATAATGTGTTAAGCCTAAATTTTAGATTATGTCCAAAAAATAAAAAAAAAGTTGAAATTAATTTATTATTTAATATTTCCACGGCGTGCATTCAATTTTTAAATGCTCAAAATTACAATATTATGTATCTGCATAACTTTATCTTATTTAGAAGTTTCAAAAAAAAAAATTTTTTTTTGAAATTTAAAAATTCATATTTTTAAAAGAAAAAAAAACCCTTTCCAAAAATTTCAGGATCTTTTAGGATCAGTACAAGGTAATATATAAAAAAAAATTGAACCAAAATTTTGGTGGCGCTGGTCATTTTTGACGATTTTCAAAAGTTCAAAATTTGACAAATTTGGCATTTTTCAAAATTTTTTTCAATAGCCCCAAGTGTCCCCTTTCAAACAAACAAAAGGTCACATTCCTGTATTTATAATAGCGTTCGAGATATTACAAAAACAAAATTGAAAAACTAGAAAAATCGTGAAATTTTGAATTTGCATATCTTTTGATAAAAAATTTTTTATTCTTTTTTTCTTTGGCAAAACTTCGTTATGTGATAGAAGAAACCTTCTCACCAATAATTATCCAAATCGAAAGGGGTCGATTCCAACTATTGGTCGATTTGACATGGAATGACCCAACTATTTGTCGATATTTCCGAAAATTTCAAATGCTGTAGAAAAATTTGTAAAAAAAGATCAAAAAAGTGAGTTACAAAGTTAATGAAAGCTTCGATGAACTTTAAAGTACATTGCATAGAATTTAGTTATCTCTTATTTTAAAGTTATTTGAGTAGAATTCAAGAAATTTTTATTAAAAAAAATTCTTCACCCACAACTTTTCGACCTATTAACCCATCAATTTATCATCAAACTTAATCAATTTTTTAGTTCTTGTCAGAGTTCAATAATGTTCTTTAGTTACCGTAAAATTTTTCATTATTTTTACACTAGAGTACAAAATGTAACTCATACCAAATTGATGATAATTTTTTAGAGTAACTCTACACTATCCTGCATCAAAAAGCAAGGAATTATAATTTATTATAATTTGATTGTATTAAAAATAGAAACAACAATCATATAATACCTTAAAGTATGCAAGTAGTATAAAGAATCATGATTCGATCGATCTTGAGAATGGCATCTCTTATAATTTGGCTTGGCTTTTTCAAACTTGACTAAGGTATTAGTCCATGGAATAAATATCTCAATTTTTATTAAAATTTGCAATAATTTCTATTTCAATTTATACTTATTAATTAACCTTGAAAATACTGACAACTGTTTAGAGCAAATAAATTCAATTAAAACTTTTAGCGTAGACAACTTTCATCTTATTTGTAAGTATAAGTATTAGTATCAGTATCAATGTCAGTTAAGCAAAAAAAATAATAAAATAATAGGGACTTATTAGTCAGGATTAGATAATGCGGGTCTAGTTTGTAAAGTTAAAGAATCTGATGAGGGGAAACGAAAAACAAATTATGGGTAAAAACATTATTCTACCCGTCTCTCATTCGTAAGGATTACTAACGTATAAAAAGCTTATACATTACGTTTACATGAACGGTCATATATATAAACGTTAATAAGTCAGTAAACGTAACACGATGACAAAAGATATTTTTAAAAATAAACAGCACGAAAATAGTAAAAGATTAAAGTTAATTAGCGAATTTACAATCTCATTAACAACGAAACTCACATATAATAACAACTTACATACAATGTATAATGAAATGATTACATTATTACTGTACATTTACGTTTAATTAATTAGCGAAGAATAACATTAATAATTAAACGAGATTATTCCGTACTATAAGTACTGACAGGAAGTTTAGCGAAATACAAAGGGTTTTCTTACTTTGTCTTTCTTCTGCCTGTAAGATACTTTTACGTCTAATCATAAGTACGATTCTATTCTATGTACTCATATCACACAGATTGTGAATTTAATTGACGTCAGTTAACGTTAAATTTATTTTTTTACTAAAAAAATTCAATTTTTTGAACCTCTTTGTTTTTATTTTTAGATATTGACTTTTTGGTGGGAGTGTATGATTGTAATTAGTTATTGATAAATTATCAGTATGTGATGAGGGAAGTGATCGATATTGGTATCGGGTGTGATTAATTAAAGGAGTTTATATACTTATAATTAAGTGTGTGTATTTAATATAGATTTAGTTAATATATCTTGTGTTTATATTTTTACGGGGCAAGTGTTTCGAGTTGTTGTAAATGAGCTGAGGATGACTTGAAAGTTCCGAGACGGAGACTATCGGCGTCGATCTATATAAATAGAATTTTAATTATATTTTTATTTATATAAATTGTTTAAGTTTGTTGTATGAGATATAGTATATTGTTTATTTTTTAATACATTCATTATTGATGATTAATTTATATCTTCAAGCGATTGAAGCCATATCACAAAATTTTTTCACGGTTATACTATTAATAAAAAGTTATTGGAATGAAGAAACATTTTTTATAAGCAGAAAGCTCTTCAGAAGAATTTCACTCTAATGAAGCAATTTATTGTATCTAAACAAGATACATCTATTTTTTGTTCAATAATTTTTGTATTTTGAATTAAAATACGCGATAACATTCAAGATATTACAGACTTGTTTCAAGAAATAACACTAAAACTAGAATCTATCAAATACGTTTCAAAATTGTTTCTTTTAATTTTTAAATTTACAACAAAATTTTTTTGAATTTCTAAAAATCATATACAATCATATCGGTTACTTGGATTTTTTTTTATTGCACGCCTCATAAGCGAAGCGTTGAGGTTGTGCTCTACTCTCGACATTTCAAAAAAAGCAGTTTTCTCGAAACTGAAATTGATTTTTGTTATTTATATCGCACTTACAGGTTAATATGAGTACACTTATATCAAGTCAAATAATTTTTCAGGCACATAAAATATATGCCTTCAATAACAATTTTTTTGTTTAACATAGTAAATAATAACATTAAACATAATCTTTTCTGGACGTCCGTGTATGGATGAGTGTATGTGGCAGGGAAATTGGTCGAAAAAATAATCGTACCGGAATAATTTTTTTTTTATTATCTAAAGTAACACACAACGGATTTTCTTAATTAACATGAGCGTTCAATTCACTGTCGTTAAATTATTATTTATAAAAAACTAATATATGACGGTGGATTTTTTTGTATATCTATCTATACATTTTATTATAGTATTTTTTTTTCCTCACCTTAGAGTTATGGCGCTAATAAACCATAGCAGTTTTCTGTTTTTTATTATTTTGCTTTTTATATTTTATTTTTTTTATTAATCAATTTTATTGTGAAAAATGAGATTATGAGGCGTGCACTTTTGGATTTTTCAAACTTTTTTATATCTTTTTGTATACGGAAAAAAGTAAACTGTAATAAATGACAGTCGATTTATAATAAGTAATGATCAACTGCTAAAAATTACCATTTCAAACAGTAAAATTGTGATTTTACTATTCACATTGTAATATTTACAATTTAAACGTTACAATTTACTCTTTACATGGAAGAAAATACTATTTCAAGCAGCAATATTCGCTATGTGAATGTCTAAAATTTTAAAGTATAATAATTAAGAATTCAGACTTTAATATTTATCATTTCGTATCTAAAAAATGATGTTATGATATGTAAAAAGTATAAAATAAAGTTAGTAAATTTTTAATACAAGCAACGTCAATATTTACAAAGTAAAATGGTAAATTTTAAACGCAACGCTAAAAATCAAACTGTAATTATTGACTTGCTTAGACTGGTAAAATGTATATTTTAAAAGTATAATTTTTACTGTTTGAAATGTTAAATTCTCCCAGAGTGAGACCCCCTTCTCTTTCATCTGAGTTCCTCTTCTCTTCATAATATGGACTATATATTGAAATGGTAATTTTTACTGTTTGAAACTATAATTTTTAAAGATGAAAGAGTCGTTATTTACTATAGTGACAACTACTAATCACTTATTTTGGATATTAAATTATAAATTGTGGCTTTTATACTTTCTACATTAAGTTCTGCAATATTTACATTTTTGCCACCCCGATGTCCGCTTTACTGTTTGAAACTATAAAAACTAACCGGAATCCGAGTGAATATTACAGTTTACTTTTTTCCGTGTAGAGGAAAAAAATTTTTTTTTTTTAATAGCTTGTGAACGTGGACTTGGCGCGATTTTTTTTACAGTATAACTGTTTTTGTTCGGTTTTATAACATCAGTTTATGGAGTGATAAAATTATATGAATTGTTCGTCTTGGTCATTGTAAGGCGTGATGGTCAAGAGTAAATAACTTTAAAGGAATCATGGTGTCACAAAAATGATTAATCGGGATCTCTATTTTTTAACTTTCCGCTAAGGAAATTGAAAATTTTCCACTAAAGGGAAGTTATTGATTTTGGTCCGATTTTCGAAAGTCGAGTTGTCATCGGATCTCCACGTTTTGAAGTCCCAGGAAGCCATTCTGACTATTCCCGCCGAATTGTCCGGCCGTGTGTGTGTGTGTGTGTAAATAAATTTTTGTCGTATGGTTTCTCAAAAACGAATCAACCGATTTAATTCTACGACACGTCATTCGAAAGAGTTTATCAAAACTTAGATCTGATTAGATTTGAGAGTAAAAAAAAAATTTGAATTTTTGTTTTTTTAAAATTATTTTAAACCGTGAAAAATCATGCGGAAAAATCATAATAAAACCATGTATACATTTTTTGTGCTTAAAATACTGCGTCTAATGCATTTTCGAAAATAAAAATCGAACGACGCGTTCAAAAGTTATACACTGAAAAAAATTTTCTTTAAAAATTACCGTTAAATTCACTGTAATTGTGGGACATAATGCGGCCTTTTTATTTATTACTATTTTTGAAATAAAAATGACAAAAAAATTCATTTATTTTGTAGTATAGACTTCATAAAATTTACCGAAAACCTAATAAAATTTACAGTAGACTACGGTAAAATTTGTTGAAAGAAAGTTAAAAATAATCTCACTAACTGATAAATGATTAGATCGTGCCATTCGTCCCACGATTATCGTGAATTTAACGGTACACAAAATTTTGTTTTACGGTATTTTTTAAAAATATTTTTGAGATTTCTCAACCAATCAATACAAACCTGTAAGTTTGTGCTTTGTGTAAGTTCTTTTTGTGCTTTGAAAACTGCGTCGAATGATTCTTTAAAAATAAAAGTCGAACGACGCATTAAAAAGTTATAGTTGTTTAATAAATACATTTTGAGCTCAAAATTTGAAAAACGGTGCTTTGAGCTTGAAAAGCTAAAATATTAACCAAAAAACAAATGTTAAGGCGCTTGAAATTCAAACTTAGCGGGAAGTTCTAGGGTTGGCCTGCGCGGTCAACCGATTTCCAGATTTTTCTAAAAGAAAATTTTTTTTCCATAAAAAGAATTCAAAAATTTTTGTTTTTCGACTATTGTTGTGTTCATAAATAATGAAAATTTACTTTTAAGTTTACTTGGTTCATTTCAAAATTCAAAGCTACGTAGGTGTATTTCAATTCTTACATCCATCTAAAAACTTAATTTTAGGTTTGAAGTTTAAATAAGCTTAACTAAATCCTCTGTACATTTTAACAAGTTTATATAAAGCTTACATGCTTCTTTTATTCGAAAAAAGTCCAATGTGCCTTTTTAAAGTTCATGTAGGTTTAATCAACGCCTAAGATTTCGACCCGGAATTTTCATATCAATTTAATTATCAATCAAAAAATCTTAAATTTTTATTTTAAAAGTTGATTAAATTATTTTTAATTGGGAATTTACATTTTGAATTGAACCAAATTGGGTACTTGGTATTTATAATGAATCTAATAAAAGTTAATTAACGAATCGTTAACAAAAAAATTCAAAGTTAATTATCGATTTTAGTTATCGGTTAGATTAAAAATGTAAATACAGTTGAATAAAAGTCAAAAGTTTGATGACATGCCGAAGGTGTTTGACGAGTAAGAATACACAAGGATACATGTATAAGCGACGATAAAAATAAAAAAAAAATAAAAAAAGTAAATAGGAACAAAAAAAAGTAATATAAGAAGGCGAATAAGAATAAGGAGAGAAGAAAAGATTCGCTGTTCGTGGAATGACGTTTTCAATTCGCGTCGCGGGTATTTTTTGTAATTAATCTTTAGACTACTCACGGGCAGCGGAGGGTCGGGATGATCGGGGAGTGAGCAAGACGGAGATGGGTATAGAAACAGCGCAATAGGTTGCTATGGATCTTGCTCTTGGTATTCTTATTCGGGATCGCGGTAGATGGCGGATAGGAAAGAGGAAGCAGTATAAGTACTGTAGAGGAATAGCTTGAGCCGAACCAGAAACAGAAAACTGAAAACAGCAACAAGAGTAAAAGAGAGAAAGAGAGAGAATAAGAGAGACCAGTCTGGGTTGTTGGGTTGTTGCTGGAGCTGGAGCTTGGTGTATCTGGTTTTTGCGGGCGTCAGATGACAGTCGCTTATTTACCGGGCGACCGGCCGGCAGTAGCTCCACTCTCGCGGCCATCTTGCTCAAGATCCACTGACTTAAGAAGGTACTCGTTGAAAAAGCACCAGAGTTAAGAGTAAGACGATGCCTGGGATTCCCCTTTGTCCTTTTTCTATCCACAACTCTTTTACTCACATCCCTTGCTCACCTCTTTCTAAATACATCCTTAAGGCTCTTTTTCCTTTTCTATTTCTACCTCAAACATAATTACACAACTAATTCCCCGATGTTCAGACTAAAATCCATAACCATGTGTTTATCAATTTGTTATAGATGCTAATATCGCCTTATCACCCCATATGTTGCTGTCTGTTTAATTAAATACTTTGTTTGCTTTGCAATTGTCCAAAGAGTTTAATCAGTCGAAAACTCTATGGGGGTTAACTCTAAAGAAATTTTTCAGATTATTTTCGATTGGAAAATTTAGTTGTGTCTTCAGTGGGATGAGATTAGGGCAATGGAAAAAATGAAAAATTTAACTTACCTCGTACTTTATCTTAATATTTGAAAATTAAAAAGAAAAACATCATTTATTTTGTTTTTATTAAAACTGTACACATCTTAGATTTTTTTTACAAACATAATATAAAAATTAGATAAATCGTTACATTATTACAATTATTATTATCATTACTATTGGATCCCTATGCTCATTGAGTATTAAATCTCAAAAATTTTGAATCATTCAACTCTATGACTCATTGTTTGGACTTTTTTAATCAAGTAGACTTCATTGATGAGCGCAACTATACAAGAATCTTTTGCTATAACACAGTTCAAAGTTCACTTGGAAGATACAAATTTTTTTGTAAAAAAAAATAAAAATATTATAAATCCGTTAAGTTAAATTAATAAATTTGTTCCTTTTAATTCTTCACTAATTATTCTATCTTAAATACTATTATCATCATCATTATCATTGATATTAATATGTATAATCAGTGTGATTAAAAGCGTATAAAAATATTCTATATCCCATCTTTTACAATTTAAATTAAGAACAATTTATAATTTAATTCTCTAAATTTTCAATTGTTACTTTTAAATAATTGAGTTATTTTTTAGACCCACTCGTTTATCGATCAACTGGACACCAACTCAGTTCCTGAAAAAAAAAAAAAAAAAAAAAAAAATAAATAAATTCATTTGTTAGTACGATAAAGAATAAAATAAAAGTAAAGAAAAAGCAAAGTTTAGCGAAAAGTAAAAAGTACAACTAAAACTTTAGTAGTCGCTCATTGTAACAATGCACGATATTCTCGGTTGGCTGCTTCGATTCTATTTACGTTAGTATACTCTTTATATAAACAGAATCATCGCTTATCTTTCCGTAGTTTTATCTCTGAAATCGACAGATATAATAAAATCGTTAGGATAATTTCATCACGTTTTTATTATTAATCAACTTAAGTAATTTATTTTTTTAATTTTAAATCATTGAACCCGAATAAATTCATTAGAGGTGAATTTTACCAGAATCAATTTATAAGAGGTGAACACCGTTTCAAGATTTTAAATACACTGTCAGAAAAAAATTATCTAGATTTAAGAGAAATATTCTTCATCCAAAAACAAACTCATTTTGAAGAGAATTCTGTTTTGCGCTTCAAGAATTTTTTGCCTTGAATCTCACTATCTTGGATTGAGAGACCAATATCTTCAATCGATAACGATTGTCACTTGTTTTAAGAGTATTTTATCTTCGACCGGTATAATCAAATTCTTTATTCAAGAACAATTTTGAAAAATTGTCAATAATTTCGTTTTCTTCTACCAACTTTATAATCTTGGGTCAAAAAATAGTTTCTTCTAAACCTCTTATAACTTTTAAACGGCTCGGCCGATCAGATCGAAATAGGTGGCGATCCAAAGAGTGTCATTGCCATTAAATTTCGTGAAAATTTGAATCGATTCGGTTCGCTAGATTTTGGGAAATCTCAAAAATAGAATTTTCAGAAAATCGCTTTTTTTGGAATAACTTCTAAACGGCTTCACTGATCAATTCAAAAAACTAATCAGCTCTTAAGCTTAAAAAACCACGTCGATTGCCACCAGTTCCATCAAAATCGGTTGATTCGTTCGAGAGTTATCGAAAACGAAAAATTTCGAAAAAAGTGTTTTTTTCACATAACTTCGAGATTTCTTTTTAGATCGTTTTTGACGAAATGAAATAATTATTAGAGCCTAAAAATCACGTCGATCGCCAGCAAGAACGTGAAAATTGGTTGATTGGTTTGTGAGTTATTATCGTTGTCGAAAAAATTCGGAAAAAGTGAATTTTTCAAATTTCTCTAAGATTTTCGGTTCGATCAGTTTGTGTTCAAAAGCATATCATAGATTCTGAAAAACTGCGTGGAATACTGCCAACCGCGTGAAAATCGATTTATTCATTTAGAAATTATTGTAGTTTAAAAATTCAAAAAATACTGTTTTATTAAACTTCTATCAGCCTTTTGAGCTAGAAAAGCTATTTCTTTAAGCTCGGAGAGCTCAAAATAACTCACAAATTGTGTTTTTGAGCTCGAAGAGCTCAGAAACCTCATAAGTGCAATTTCAAGCGTTTAGGTGTGGAATTGGCGGGAAGTTGCAGGGATGGCCTTTAGGGTCAACCGTTTTCCAGATTTTTTTTCTTGAAACAAGTAGGTAATATCTTGAATCAACATTACCGCATATCTTAATCCACGACACAGGATTTATTCGAATAATTATAATTGTAACTTGTTTAAAAACAATAACGTGCTCTCTTAGAGTAAAATTCTTCTTCGAACTTTCTGTCCATTTAAAAGTTCTTACTTATTGGTTTGCAAATTAATTTTATCAGCTAAAAAAACTGACTAGAGTAAAACAAAAATAAAATTTTTTTTTAAATATTTTCCTCGCATTGACTGATTATTTTCTAAGTATTATCATGAAAATTTTGTAATTATTTATTTAAAAATGTACAGTTATGATTTAAAAAAAATAAAAATACTATTATTATGAGCCAAATAATTTCTAATAAAAATACTCCCGTAATTGGTTTTGTCAGAAGACTATAATTATCATTATTTGAGAATACATTAAAATTAGTTTTTCGTTAGTGAAAAAACAAGAATTAAAAAAATGAGAATGGAATAAAAAAGAATAATAGCTGCTGGCGCTAACCCTCGAGGCTTAACTTGCCGATGTGCTGCTGAAATTGGGTAATAAAAATCTATCGTGCCTTTTCTAAACCTAACCTATATCTGTCTCACTTGTATATAGTGTAGAGTGAAAGATCTGTTCCTTTGATATTTATGAATATAGACAACGAATGAGAGTAAAGATCATCAATACAACCCTCTCGGCACCTTAGATCGTTTAAATATATACCGCTAACTTGATTGTTTGCCGACTATAGACCCTTTGGTTTTGTTCTCTCTGGTAAGGATATCTGCATGTCCTGGAGGGTCAACGAGCTGTTTCAGTAACTTACAAGAGTCATGATCTTTGTCAATGTTTAGGGTTCAAAAGAAAATTTTGCAATTAAATAGAAATAAAGATTTGCTAAATCCAAAGGTGGGTCAAAATAAAGTTTGAATTTACAAAAAGTTTTCACTAATCTATTATTAATAACGTTATTAATTTTTTATCAAAGGTCGGTAGGAGGAAAAAAACTATTTACTGTACACTACAAGAATAAAATTGAAAAAATAATTTTAATAGTAAGTAAATTAAAAAAAATTAATTAAGAAGTTCATAAAAAGATCACTTTTAAATTGTATGGAAAGTCAAAAATTGATTGATAAAACATTATCAAAAATTTACCACATAATTAAGAAAATTTTTTTCGTATTGTTTGAACCCGTTAACGAGAACAAAATGAAAATTTCGAGTTCTCAAGTTATTTATTTTTTAAATAATAAAATACAATTTTTATAGACGCAATAAATGTCGAAGCTAAAATTACACATTTTTATTATTGTAACAAGATAATTCAAAAAGGAGAAGAAATTGTTGGACGGTTGTTTCAACGCCTCGGATGCAGTCATTTGTACTTTAAGCCTGTAAATTATTCCACAGTACCAACGATAATGCAATAATAAGTATAAGCTTGAGTTTTAAAATACCAAAGAGAAAAGGATGAGAGAGAATAAGATTATCCTGAAGGTGTAACAACCAAGGGCTAACTTATAGTCCACAGGGTGAAGTATACTACACTATAGAGAGTTAGTGACTGACTATTATGTCGTTTCGAGACGTACCTCTCACCTTAAAACCCTCAAGCACTACCATGAGAAGATTTTTTCGTAATAATTCTCCACTTTTCTGTTTATTTACTTTTTAAAGAACACCGCGAACGCAACGTGCTATCATTTGCTTTTGCTTTAACTAGCTTTTGAACGCACTCGCGGCTTGCAGTTAATAGTTACAACTATGTTGAGTCTGAGGATTTTAATTTCAATGCCGAGTTCTTTTTTTTTTATTTTTCAAAATTTTATTTTTACTCCAAAATAATGTTTTTTAAATTTACAAAATTAATTTCCGAATTAAAAAATTAAATTTCGAAGAAGAGCAAAAATTTTTTTCGGAAGAATTTTACTCTGACGAAGCACTTTAATATTATTAAACAAGATATTCCCGTAAAAGATTTTTTGACATGATTAGTGATGCGAAATGACGGTCATTTTCAAATTTGGGCAAATCACGAGCAATTGACGAGCAAATGCTCGTCAATTGACGTCATTTTTTTTTTTGGTCAGTCACAAAAATTCACGAGCATTTTTCTTTCTTTTTACTAAAATTCCTCTCAAAAAAAATCAAACCAATTTATTTCATATGCAACCTTAATATTTTAAATATTTAAAACGAAATTTATCTAAAATTTCTGACGGTAATAAAGAAATTTGCCTTGCTCAACTCCTTAGATGAAAAATGACTGTCAAAAATTTTTTGGTCATTTTTCGGTCAATTTTTTAGACTTGAGAATCCGGTGAAATTTGTTTGCTGAAATTGATTCTACAGATTATTTGTTAAAAACAATCACTATATCTATTAATACGAACATAAAATTTATCTAAAAATTCTGACGGTAGTAAGCAAATCTGGCTTGCTCAACTACTTAGATGGAAAATGACCGTCAAAAATTTTTCGGTCATTTTTTAGTCAAGTTTAAAAATTTTTTTAATTTAGCTTTTAAATTGGATCACCATTTAATTTGAAAAATGACCGGCGGTCATTTTTTTTAGTTGGTCAATTGACGTCAAATGATGAGCAATTGACGAGCATATGCTTTGCTTCACATCACTAGACATGATCAATTTTCAACAAAGGGCCAAAAATGGTCCAATATGGCCTTATCCGCCTTATATGAAAATAAAGAAAATATTATAATTTTTCAATTTTTTTCTAGAAATATGTACTCAATAAATTAAAACTTTTGATTTTAAATAAGATGCATCTATTTTTGTTATATTCGCTCCAAAAGTTCAACTTTTGAGCACTGGGTGGCGTCCGTAAAGGGACTCTTTTCTACAGACTACCATAGCGTCTTTTTTTTGCCGCCTAGACCGTGAAGTTTACCTCCCCCTTTTTTTATAGACTTTTCGTGTACACCCAGACGGAATTGAGAGAGATTTAAAAAAAAAGTCACATTCTAGTGTACCAACCGATGATTTTGAGTAAATTTTTAACTTAGTTACTATGGAGTGGCGCTAATTATATCTTTGCTGGCAATTTATTACGAAGCGGACCTAATGTTAATAAAATAACAACCACGCCATAAATAAATATCAATAAAAAGATAATTAATATAAAATTAAGTTTTTTTGCCCTTGTATAACTTTATGAAATTTGAATGTCATTATTTGCCTCCTGTTCCTCAAAAGTTAAACTTATGGAGCGATAATAACAAAAAATATTGTATGTCATTTGGCCGTTTAATGGTGATTTTGACAACGTCTTTTTCTCGATATTCGTTTTAATATTTGTGACGCGAATGTTCAAAAACGAGCGTAAATTCCCGATCTCGGCTTTGCCTCGGACGTTAAAATTACGCCAGTTTCGAACCTTCCCGTCACAAACCTTAAGCCTATATCGAAATATCGTCGCTGTCAGAAAATCGCCACTTCACGGCCTTATGACATAAATATCTATTTTCGTCTAATTATTTCTGCATCTTGAATCAAGATACACAGTAACGTTGGCTTAAGATATTACCGATGTATAACAAGAACGTCACTAAGACTAAAAAATTTAGAATTTTTGTCACCTTCTATCAAAAATAGTATTCATTACACTTCAAAATATATTGAAGTAAAAACTTTTTTATTTCAACAGGTTTTTTTTTTGTATTCTGAATAAAAAAAAACGGATTTCTCTAATCAAAATTATAAAGTTCTTAGAAGAAAACAGATTTATTGTTAATTTTCAATAACTTTTTTTTGAATGGAGAAACTGATTGCACCGATCGAAAATAAAATAGTCTTCAATCAAGTAACAATAGCTATCGATCCAAGACATTGGTCTTTCAAACCAAGATAATCAGTTGTCTTTAAAACAATTTTCTTGAATCCAAATAGTTCTTTAATCGCTTAGCTTAGTTATAATTTAATTATGGAGATTAACGAACTATATTGGCCTTGATTGAAGAATTATCGCCATCTCTCCTAAAAGTCTACCCTAAAATTCAATTTCTCGTATTGTTCTGTAAATCGTAGCATATTTGTCAGATTTGAGTTGTTATTTGCAGCATGAAAGCAAGAATAAATGAAAGTAGTCGTAGAGTTAAGTGGATTGGCTTCATCTCTTTATTCTTACTCTTATTATTTTATTTCTTCATCTTATCCTTCCTTCCTTAGAGAAGAGCATATTCAATCGACAGCAGCTACCGAAACTTCGACCTCACGATTCGCGACCCCTTTATTCTCGGAGAGTTCTCGATTTACTGAGGAATTCATTTTCACCCTCTTTCTAATTTTTTTCAATCACTTCTCTTCACACTCACACATACATACATAAACACATATATCTGTATTTATTTATATAAATGTCAAGTGTTTGTCTAATTTGGTACAAAAAATTTTTTACAATCCTCATAAAAACTTACGACTTTTTTACTTATTGAATAGTTTTTTATGAAATTAAAAAAAAATTGCACTTACCCTTAAAACCTTTCTCTGGAGAGGCAGCTTCTGGTCCTACGGAGTCTGATTCCGGATTTGTTTCTCCATCTTGAGGCGTGTCAATCTGAAAATTAAGTCATCGAAATCTTTATTTAAATTTTTAGCGCTTTTAATTTTTTTTTCAAAAAAAATATTAAATATTCAGAAGTAACTTTTTTGTTTTTAAATAGATGTAGTTAAAAAATTGAGTTAAATTGAAACCACGTAGGTGTAAGTACTAATTTAACTTTTTTCCCAACGGTCTAAAAATAGCATGTCATATATACAATGTACTCTTTATTTCGTACACATATGTTCACATGTGGTAATTCTGTTTTAATTCTTACTAATTTACTTTTTTTTTTTGCAATATACATCAAATCGATGAATTTTTTCTTTAAGTAATAAACTTAATTAGTCTTTTGCAAAAAACTTTTACCGTTCTTTTTTTTAAATGTATTTTTCCATAAAAAATTTTGTCATTAAATTATCTATTTAAAAAAAATCATTTTAAACTTAAGTACATATTTTTGGCTTGCATCTCAACTTTCTAATTTTTTTTTTTTTTTTTTTTTCTTTTTGAAGGCATTGTAATTTTGCTAATGCAAGAAAATTTTTACTAGATGACGTTATGAATAATTATAAAAATGATTAAACTATCTTCTCAAAAAAATTTTCTCGTCTCAATAAAATGTAGTTTTCGCACTATACTAAAAAATGTTTCGCAATTTCAATTCAATACAGTTTTTTTCTCAATAACAATTTAATCTTAAGTTTAAAATTGCAATTGCATGCCTTAAGCGCGAGTTATGATTCATGCATCAGAACGTAAAAAGGCGTTCATTCGTAGAAAAAAAATACTATACGCGGAAAAATTTAAACGAGCTTTAAAATTGAATTGTAAATAAAAATAATTTATCTGCAATTAACTTATTATTAAAATTGTTTTTTCAATTTATTCTTGTAGTGTATAAGTAGATAATTATTTTTTGTTTTGCCTCGGTTTCGCAGCTATTTAATTAATTACATGATTGATAATCCACGTAATCCAATTAATTTGCACATCATTCGATAGATAATTTGATGGAGATTAATTCTGTCACTGGTAAAAATTAATTTAAGATAATAGAACCAGAAAAAAATATCAAAATAGTCAAAAGACAATTCCTGTCAATCAACACAATTTTCCGTTTAAAACACGATAACTTGCGTAAAAATTCGCGAATTCAATTAGTTTTTTTTTTTAAACTTCCCGCTAAGATAATTGAAAATTTTCAAAAATCGGAAAGTTATTGTTTTCACCCCGTATTACGAAAATCGAATTTTCATCAGATTTCGACGTTTTAAGGTTACAGGAAGCTTCCCTGACTATTCTCGCGATGGTGTCCGTGTGGCTGTATATGTGTGTATGTATGTATGTAAACCTCTTATAACTTTTGAACGGCTCGGCCGATTGGATCGAAATAGGTGGCGATCCAAAGAGTATCATTCCCATTAAATTTCGTGGAAATTTGAATCGATTCGGTTCGCTAGATTTCGAGAAATCTCAAAAATAAAATTTTCAAAAAATCATTTTTTTGGAATAACAGCTTTACCGATCAATCCCAAAAACTAATCAGCTTTTAAGCTTAAAATCGATAACAAAAAATTTCGAAAAAAGTGTTTTTTTCACATAACTTCGAGATTTCTTTTTAGATCATTTTTGATGAAATGAAATAATTATTAAAGCCCAAAAAATCACGTTGATCGCCACCAAGAACGTGAAAATTGGTTGATTGGTTTGTGAGTTATTATCGTTGTCGAAAAAATTCGGAAAAAGTGAATTTTTCAAATTTCTCTAAGATTTTCAGTTTGATCAGTTTGTGTTCAAAAGTATATCATAAATTTTGAAAAAGTGCGTGGAATACTGCCAACTGCGTGAAAATCGATTCATTCATTTAGAAATTATTACAGTTTGAAAATTCAAAAAATACTGTTTTATTAAACTTCTATCAGCCTTTTGAGCTCAAAACATCAAAAGCTCTTTCTTTGAGCTCGGAGAGTTCAAAATACCACACAAATTGTATTTTTGAGCTCGAAGAGCTCAGAAACGTCATAAGTGCAATTTCAAGTGTTTAGGTATGGAATTGACGGGAAGTTGCAGGGATGGCCTTTAGGGTTAACCGTTTTCCAGATTTTTTTTTATTAGCTTGAGATCCACTTTGCAGAGAATGTTATTGAAAATTGTCATCTTATTTAATGTTGTTTAGTAAAAAAAAAAAAAAAATTGCCAATAAACAAAAAATAGCAAATTGCAAACGTAATATTTAAATAAAATAAACAAAAAATATTTTTTCAGAACATTTTTAACTACTTTTTTTAATTCATCGAACAAATGAGCATTATGAGTCATGCACTTTTGGATTTGCCAAACTATTTTTTTTCTACCGACATTTGATAAAAATTGATTAAAAAATTGAAAGTATTGTTAAATTTATTAGTGAAAACTTGTTTTAGATTTAAACTTTACTTGAATTGATATACGCATGAGACGAGCGCTTAAAGCATGCTCATTTTTGTTTACCAAATTCCGTTTGAAGTTTTTTTTTTTTTTCATAAAAAAATCTACTCATGTAAAAATTATTTAAAAAAATTTCTTTTTAACCATGATAGCTTAAGAGCGAATTTAATCATGATAGTTTTTTTACTTTTCTTGGTAAAAGTGATTTAGAGAATAATTTGTTGCAAGTTTATAAATTTTTTGTTATTAACTCCTAATGACGTAACGGGTGCTCGCTAATTAATATTTATGAGTTATGTACGATGATATGAAATATAAATAATAAAATAAATATGTTTGTACACGTTTATATATGATGAGGGAATTATTACCGGTATGCAAGGTTTATTAAGTCTGTGGCAACGAGTATTAAGACGCGGTTGAAAGGGGAAACTGTATCGTCGCCGTAGTCTCAACCCTCAGAGGTTTTAAGAGATAAATACTCTAAGACATCTTGAGAATAATTTAAAGACCTTATCGCTATCTCCGAGTCAGTTAATTTGCCCGTCTTAATAACAATTCCATTTTATTGTGTCCAAAAAACCGAAAACTAATCACCAAGAACCAGAAACTCAACAGAATTTCAAAAATTATTTATTTTTCATCTTTTCCATTGCACACCGTTAAATCCTAAGGTCATTAGACGTAATAAAAAAAATTACTAAGTACTGTAAAAAATATTTTACAAACTCCAAGATTAAGACATTCTCTGACTAATAATTTTCAGGCTGCTCTTAAATGTTTTGTCCATTTTCTTGTTTCAAATTTCTGGAGACTTTCGTCAAAAAAAGGGCAAGGAAAATTTTTTTCATCAGGATTTTTAACGGAAAAACTTGTTGAGACTTTAGATTTGGAAGTTTTTAGTCGCATTCTAGTTTTTACTCCCGGTTTTGCGATATTTAAAAGTTCAAGTGTGGACAATAGGTGTTAGTCGAAGAGAACGTGCCCGGAGGATCCGAGAGTCCGCCGATCTGAAGTCTACAATTATGAGCCATACCACGTCGGTCTGTTGCTCGTAACGAACTTACTATATTACTCGAGTTATTTTCAAAAGCATATCTTTATTTTAAACGCAAGAATTTTCTTTTTTTAGCATTTGATTTTTTTTTCAAGTCACACTTTCGTAATAAAGTATTGAACTCAATACTTAAAAAATTCTTATAAGGATATGCGGTATTTTTCTCGTAGAAATTTAACTTGGTGGTGAATTAGGTACTTGATTTAGAAAAAAATTAATCTTTTTGTAAATATTTTTAATTTGTGCAAAAATGTACGGAGATGTTTTTCTTCGAATCTCTAATAACTTGCCGTAGATTTTCATATAATGAGACAGTTCTACCTTATATTATGACCATTTATTTATTTATGATAAAATTTGGGCAGAACATTGTATTATCTATATTAGATAATAACATTTATTTATGTATAAACTGAGGAGATGAGGCTTTCGGTACTTGTGTACTGGCACACACGCTTCGCTCGTTGCACTAATACACATATAGTCAAAAGCCCTATCTACTCAATTACATAATTACTGTTACGTTGGATTATACATAGCAATTCATAAAAAATTTGTCGATTTTATTTAATCGAATTGCGTAATTATATTTACGTATAAAATGTATACAATCCAAAAGCTGTCATGTGAATCAGATTATTGATAGGTGGCACTTTCTATAGTCTTTCAACATATTTAAATTTATTTTCAATAGATGTCACTACATATAATTTTTTTTTTTTTTTAATAAAAAAGGCTTCTTTATTAATTATGTCAACAAAAATTTTTTTTACATATTTTTAGTTAATGATGAGAAATATGAGCTATATCATGGTATTTAAATTTTTAAGCTTGGTAAAAAATAATGAGATCTAGTACATTGACAAAAAATTTTTGACTGGAGGATAATCTTTCTTGGTTCAAGAAAATATTAAGGAAAATTGAAAATTTCTTGAATAAAGTCAAAGTTTTTTGAGCCAAGAAAATTTCTTCTTGCTCCAAAATAATTTTTTTCTTCCTTAAAATTTTCTTGGTGTAAGAAGTTTTTTTTTCTGTGTAGTAAAAATAATAATAAAAAAAAAAAAAAGAAAAAAAAACTTTTAAGGAATAAAATGAACGATTTTTAACGGAATCGCAAAAAACAAACAGAAAATTCGAAAATTCAATTCGAATCTTCAATTAATTTGTTCTTAATTTATATTTACGATAATTTCTCTTAAAGTTACACTTCTTTCAAAATTGCAATTATAGTAGCAATTATAATAAAAAATAAGATCTAAAAAAAAAAGATATAATAAAAAAAAAATTCTTTCAACATTTTATTGAAAAAAATGATACTTTGTATTGAATAAAAAAGTTTTATCACTTAAAAAATCCGAAATTTCAATAAAGAATTCAATCAGATCAATTAATTTTTTTGATGTTAATATTTCTTTATTCTAAGAACTAATTAACATTAAAATCAACAACCTGGATGATAAAAAAAAAAAGAAAAAAATAATTTACAAATTCGATAAATAAAGAAGTGAAATATTAAATATGAAAAATGACATAAAACAGTTGACATAGATATGAAACAATAGCGTCGGTTAATTTTATTACGAGATGACAAGTTGGCATTCGGGTGACTTTAACCGTTCCTTAAATATTTGCGGATCGCAGCAAGCCAAAGCGAATACGCAACTAAGGAAGAAAGAGATAGAGAGAGAAAGAAACACGAGGGCATAAGACGGCAGAGTAGTGAGTAGTATTGTAGTAGTATAGAGGGTAAGCTTGGTAATAACTCTAAGGGGTGAATTAGCGCCATAAGTTTCTACTGCGACGACGGCGCGGCCACGGGACAATATTAATCTACTTTGAATTAATAGTCTCCTTGTGCGTGACTTGAGATACATTGCAGAAACTCAAAATTTAGCTTTTTACCACCACACACCGAAATAAATTTATGCAAGTATTAGTACACAGCTGAAAAAATTGAAAATAATTTAAAAAGTCGAAATGACGAATGGATTTTTATTAACGGTTAGCTGATTCCGAAAATAAAATTCCCGATATGATGCCAAGCAATGCGATAGTGTGGCAGAGGGAGGACGAAACACGGTAAGAAAGTGAGGAAATGATAGAACGTAAGAAGTAAGAAGTATAAATAAGTGAGTAATATAATGTATGAGAAATATAATGTATAAGTATTAATGTTTGTTTTTCCTTATGAGGAAGATAGAGGGCTGCATGAACTACAGACACACACGTGTGAACAGCTGCCGACGGATTCCAAAAGACACTTTACTCATCTTCCCACGCCGTTTTCTTGTGATATCACGTTCACATGTGATTTAATGTATGTAATGTGTATTATTTTAATTATTATATCATTACTCATTTTACACGATAAATGAGAAGGTTTATTTTGTTTTTATATTTGCAAAAATCACTGAGGGATTTGAGATTTTATTTATTGACTGCGTATTTACATTGCACGTTTCTATTATGAACACTTCACTGTTACTTTATTAATTTTTAGAGTCATACTCGTAATACAATTTTTTAATATGGCTTAATATGGCCATCTATAATTTTTGATATGTTCTAATATGATTTTTTATGCCCATATCAGACCTGATATAGTCATATAAGTTCATACATAATTTTTTGATCAGAAGTAGTACTAAAAATTTCCGACAGGTGGCGCATGATCACTGAATCGTCTCCCTACAAGATAGTTAAGTTATAAACTATATAAGATGTTGATTTACCCTCACAAAGAAAAATATATGAAATATATATGATGCAGATATATCTCAGAATACATCCAAGTCTATAAATGTGTCATATACGCTTCATATATTTTTTAGTAATAAGAGCTTTCGGTAGGTGGCGCAGACTTATAAAAATTTTTCGCTACCACACTGGAAAAAAAGTTTTCTTCTTGGCACTATCTACTGTGTTACAACGAGAGTATCGTTACAGGTACAATCCGTATAGCTACGAGTAGAAATCTGGATAGCGAATGTGACGACCTATTCGGGTGCCATGCAGTTTCCTAACCTCACTATCCTCTAGAGAGCAACGTGTGTATCGTGACAGTAGCAATATCGTATCGTGCGGAGCAGAAAACTTTTTTTTTCAGTGCAAAGAGTTGCCTTGAACGTTATAGGTTCCAATTAAGGAAAATTTAATCTGCCTTACAGTTTCAAAGTCATATATATACTTCATATATTTTACTCATATATGAAGTATATATTATATATACTAGGGTGGTCGTTAAAAATTAAATTTTTTGCGGCGCCCCCTAAAAAGCTTCTTTTTAATGAAAAAACACTGGGAAAAATTTTTTTTTCTTTTTTAATTTAAAAA
>CAJNRD030001120.1:3817298-3854454 GCA_905319865.3 Cotesia congregata | reverse complement strand
TTCCTGCGATAACTATACTTATACTAATTTAAAATCCGTCATTTTTTTTAATTTCGGATCAGAGGGAAAGGTCAATCGACCCTTGCCAGTCAGGTCCATTTTTTTTTTTGGAGAGGGGAACTTCAGTGTCATTTTTCTAATTAAAAAAAAATTTTTTTTTGTCTTAATTTCCATTTCTGTGTAGTTGATAAGTAATAGAATAAGTGTAAAAAAAATTTGAAAGGATTAGTCATTACCTTCATATAGAAATAAAATTTTTAAAATAGCTTAAATTTTAGACCGCTAGACCACTCGTTACCCTTAATTAATAGACCAAAATCAACTGGGAAAATTTTTGAATTTGGATTTCTATTTATTGTTATTTTGATTAAATATTGTTATGTTTATTGATTTGAGTTCGATAATTTTTTATATTTAGAATAAAATTGTATTTTTCCTGAAAAATTCCCCAAAAAGATGATTATACCCAAAAATTAACTTAGATCGTGTAGAGGCACGTGTTGTTTTGAATTAAAAAAAAAAAAAAAATTTTTCCCAGTGTTTTTTCATCAAAAAGAAGCTTTTTAGGGGGCGCCGCAAAAAATTTAATTTTTAACGACCACCCTAATATATACATTAGGGTGTGCCAAAATTCAATTTTCGTGAGGAACTTTTTAAAATTGGAATTTTGAGAACTTTTTGACAAATCGATTTATTTGATTTTCATAGATTTTTTAATAGGAGCTTTGTTTGGGCATTTCCGCTGAAATTTCCGCATTTGGCCGGACAGGATAACGTCTGTCGGGTCCGCTAGTATGTATATAGATTTGCCTACTTGAATATATCCTGGGATATATTTTGGGATACATCCGCATCATGTACGTTTCATAATTTTTTTTTTTTTGAGGCAAAACACACATTTTTACAAAAAATCGAAAAAAAAAAAGTAAATTTTTCATTTTCATATACAGCCTTCATATGGCCATACACAACCATATTAAGTAATATGGCTCGTTAAAAAATTTTCACGGAAATCTATGAGAATGTATAATCAATGATGATAACATGGATTGTGTCAATTTAAATCCAAACAACCAAAAAATTTGAAATATTTAGACATCAATCACTCTCAAACAAATCATCTATTTCTCATTTGTTTCACAGTAATGAACACAAAAACTTTTAGTTTATTAATATGTGCTTCAGAATAAAACCTATCATAGCCAAAAATATTAATTTTGCATATAAATGTCCGTTAATTCGAAAGTTGTACTACTAAATTAACCTTATATACTCATAAATCATCAACCATTTGCATCCGTTTATTTCAGACCCGATTCAATCCAATCTAATTAAAAAGAAAAAAAAGGTCGAAAAAGCATTTTTGACAATATTCGACCCATTCTAACAGGAAGCATGTAGAACTAAAAGACCTAGACTAAAGACATCAACCTGATGTAGATATTTATATTGACTTGAGAAAAAGACGAAGCGCTATAAAGGGGTTCTTTGTATTGAGAAACGGAAGTATGCCTCTCCGAGCTAAGCGATGAGTTTAATAAAATACTTAAAGTTGTGTAGAAACGCCCGAATATATATGAGAAACTAGCGAAGAACTGTTTAGCGGTGCGAGTTCATCGAATTTATCCACGCTACCGTCGACGATTAATAAATGAATGAAAAAAGTTATTTTGTAGCTTGTTGATAAAAAATTTCTTCTCTTAGCAACAATAATAGTTTATTTCGTGACGACACCCATGTAAAACCGTGTCTAAATGCTCGATCGACTGGAAATATCACACTGTCATCTCATCGAGACTGTCGAACAGTGCTCTTGGCCTATCAATAGACTCCGGTTTATTTTCAATAGCTAATTTGTTTATCATTTTTTTGTATTCCTGCTATGCATAAACATAAACAAAAGTGAGCCTTGGTTGGGTGGTTTGATTGCGGTATGATTGCTGATAAATCAGAAATGCAGAACAGAGTAAGTGGTCAGTCTTGAGTTTTTGGTGGTAAGTCTAGATCCGGGCGTCAGAGACGAAGAAGATTTGTCTGGACTGTAATGTAGTCAGTGCTGAAGATTGGGGACCCTGGGTGCTAGATGCTGGATGTTGGGGAGGATATAAGAGTAGGCGTCTAGAAAGTGAGTAATGCTCACGACAAACGCAGCAACGTCCCCTTCATCTCCATCCAGGGGTCCCATTCCCCAGCTCATCTGAGGTGGAGTGGGTGTTCTAGATACTCGAGATCGTGCTTAGTTGTAGGCCGGAGCATGGGTTTAAGGGTTGGAAAGCTAGATGCGAGGATACTAGTGAGGGATGAGAGTTGATACGAGCAGATAGGGTGCTAAGCGACACACTAAGACCATATCGGCCCCTGATATCCCTTCTAGTGGGATGAAGAAACAAAATCTGAGGGACATACTTGTTGGTGAGGAAGCACAAATCGCTTACCATTTCTTATATTATTTGCTAATTTTTTTGCTTCTCAAAGCTTTCTCTCATTTATTTATTGAGTTACTTTCGGTTCTTTCGGAAAATTCGCTTTTTTAATAAAACAAAGTCTTAAAATGACGATGTAATTTTCAAGTGACTAGAAAAAATGCTATGAAAATATAATCATTTGAGGGTCTAAGACATTTAGGCCAATTTCGGTAAATTATTGCTATTTTTGCGCTATTAAACCTTCAAATTAAAGAACCGACAAGCATCATAATATTGGATTTATGAACTGGTATAATAGATACTTGAAAAATGATTGTACTCATGTATCATAAATTCATTTATAAAATTTAAATTACATATTTCATAATTCTTAATTATTAAATAGAAAAATTTTAAAAACAAAATTTTTTTTAATCAACTAATAGATATTTATGTCATAAGGCCGTGAAGTGGCGGTTTTCTGACAGCGACGATATTTCGATATGAGCTTAAGGTTTGTGGCGGGAAGGTTCGAAACGGGCGTAATTTTAACGTCCGAGGCGTAGCCAAGGACGGAAATTTACGCTCGTTTTCGAACATTCGCGTCACAAACATAAAAGCGAATATCGAAATATCGTCGCTGTCAGAAAACCGCCACTTCACGGCCGAATGACATACAATATTTTTTGTTATTATCGCTCCATAAGTTTAACTTTTGAGAGATAGGAGGCAAATAATGACATATTTAAATTTTAGGAAGTTTCACAAGGCCAAAAAAAATTAATTTTATATTAATTATCTTTTTATTAATCTTAAAATCTTGCTAACGTCCAGAAAATGTAAATAACTTTTTATTAGTATTTATTTATGGCGTTGTTGTTATTTTATTAACATTAGGTCCGCTTCGTAATAAACTGCCAGCAGAGAAATAATTAGGGCCACTCAATAGTAACTAAGACTAAAAATTATCGGTCGGTACGCTAGAATGTGACTTTTTTTTTACAATCTCTCTCAGTTTCATCTGGGTGTACATGAAAAGTTCGTAAAAAAAAGGAGGGGGTAAAACTTCACGGCCTAGGCCGTGAGAAAAAGACGGTTGGTAGAGTCTCTAGAAAAGAGTCCCTTTACGGACGCCACCCAGCGCTCAGAAGTTGAACTTCTGGAGCGAGTATAACAAAAAATCAATTTATGATTTTATTAGAAATTAAAAACAAAATTCTCTGATCTTTCAATTTCATTAAGGGGGAACCCCACTGTGACGATCGAAAAAAAGAGGTGATTTTCGGGAATTTTTTTGACAGAGAAAATAAAGGAATTCGGGGATCGGATTTTTTTATTTATTAAGGGTACATTAAAGATGATTACGATAAATTTTTATAAAAAATATTGGTTAAAAAAATCTTTAAAATAAAAATTTTTTTAATTCCAACTAGCAATTTGAGTTTTTAATTTCAGATGATTTGTTTTTGAGTTATCGAACCGACCGTGGAGGGGGGGAAATTTTCTCCAGTGCTCGACGAGATTCTTAATAACTTTGTAATAATTAAATATTTTTTAATAAAAATTTAGGGTAATAATCTTTAATGGACCCTTAATAAAATAAAAAAAATCCGATTCCCAAATTCCTTTATTTTCCCTGTCAAAAAAATTCCTGAAAATCATCTCTTTTTTTCGATCGTCACAGTGGTGTTCCCCCTTAAATTGTATATATATTTAAAAATTAACATGAACTCAAGATTTTAAGTAAATATTTAAAACAAATGAACCAATAACAATATCAAAGATAATTTTTTTAACAAATTTAACTACTTAATTATTTTGCAACCGAACACTTTAGGTTATTACTCGCCATCTATTGACCGCCGCGACACTATTTTTTACTAATT
Source organism: Cotesia congregata (assembly GCA_905319865.3). NCBI lineage: Eukaryota > Metazoa > Arthropoda > Insecta > Hymenoptera > Braconidae > Cotesia > Cotesia congregata. Next base: position 3,850,163 of record CAJNRD030001120.1, on the reverse strand, counting down.
AAAAGTAGCCAAAGATTAAATTTATTTTACTATGAAAATTTTAGTATAAAAACATGATAATGAAAAAAAATTTTTTTCCATTTTTCGAGAGAAGAAGTTAAAGAAAAAATTTTAATTCTTCAAGACAGTGAAATATTGAAAAAATTTAGATATTTTAAACTTTCGTAAGTAATTTTTGAACGATAAAAATTTCGAAAGAGATCGTGATGACACAGAAACATACGAACCTACTGACTTCTCTATAAATAACATTTTTATCACATTTTTCTACACCTACTTCACGATAAATCAATCTAAAAATAAACAAATCGCATAAATCAAAACTTATGATATTTAGTGAACTTGAATGAATTTACGACTTTATAAGATGATAGATACACTTATAAAAGCGTTAATTTAATTACTAGCATTATGAGAATATTGTTTTTCTTTATTAATGAATCATTTCTTAGAATGCATTTTTTGTACTAAATGGCACAAAATACAGAAAAAAAAAATTTTGAAGTGTAATAAAATTAGACGGTTATTAATAAATCATTTCATAAGTGTACAGATAAATTTATTTGATAATTTGTCGCATTGAAAAAAGTAAATACTAGTAAGAGGGAGAGTTCATTGAGCGAATGCTATATTTTGTAATGCTATGCTATGACAAATATATATTGCTTCACTGTCACTTGAGTAGAACTTCTAAAGCAATAATTTATTGATTATAAAAGTGCAGAAAAAGGTATTATATATGGATTAGTAATTTTGGTTTGAATATTAAAAGCAATATCAAGACAAAAAAATAACAATTTAATAAAGATAAATATAAAAAGAAGAAAGTTGATAACTGTCATGAAAAAATGTAAACGGAAATATCCCCATGAATTTTGGCCTCTGGTCAATTCCCAGCTGTGTCCTATATGAGATTCGTCCCTAGCATACAAAATTTAACTTGTTTTTTTCTTTGGTTTGATTTTTTTGCTTGCCTACGATTTTCGTTAGTTCTTTTTTTTTTTTGTACGGATTTAACTCGAGACTTGACACTCGTGTGCAGTCTTATTTCTTAGTTTCTGTATCTCCGATATAAATGTGAATATGAATGTGCATGTGTACGTATTTACTATATAAGGCAACGTAACTTAATATTAATAGGAATATTTATGGGCACAGGGTCATGTGTGGTCACTGTGTGTTTGATAAAAAACGGGGGAATAAAAAATTAGAAAATGCTATGATTTATACGAGGATTTTTTTGACTCTCGAGAATAGCATTGTGTGAATATTTAAGGAATTCGATTAAAATTTTATTGTAAGAATAAGTTGTTTTATCGAACGGAATAATGTCTCAAAAATACACGGTCTTTGGAATTGTGCTACAATAAACCTTCATAATTTAAGAAAATATTTTTTTGGTAATAAAAATAAGATGATCATCATTTCATACAGATTTTTAAAAATTGTCTGATTCAACTTGACTAAACTTTTTTAATTTTCCTCTAAGGGTAAATTTAAATTTGTCTTTCGCACGAGAAAAATTTAAGAAACAAAAAAAAATATTTTCAAGAACTTTAAAATTTCAGAGCTTAAAAGCTCTTTCGTTCCATTCGTGAATCATAAAAAAAAGAACCAATTACAGACTGTATTACCAGCAGTCAGCCAGATACAAAATTCAATATAGTACACGGAAAGAACAAGATTACACTGGATAACATTCCAGATTATACTCAATGACATTTGTAGTAAAAAGAAATTTCATTAAGTGCCTGTGCACTCAGCATGATCATATGACTATGATCAGGTTAGATCTTACTATCAAAAGTCTAAACGTAAAAACATACATCTTGTACACTATTTTTACATATTTTGTAATTCTAATAATTATAACGGCTATAAAACATATTGTTACATAGCACAAAGTCTAAATGTTCACACAGTAATTAGTGCATCGATTATATTTCTTTAATGTTCAGTATACTGATGATTAACTATAATTCATAAATTGTAAACAGCACTTCACGCGCAGGCACTAGAAAGAAAATGGTGCAGATATCAATGGGTATAATTCAAGATTCTACTGAGTATAATCCAAATTCTACACGATACAATTTCAAATTATACCCAGTGGAATCTTACGCGGTATCATATGAGATTTTACTGAGGAAAATGGAAAATTACAATGACTATAATCCAGATATCACTTAGTATAACGAAATTATTCTAGCTACTATCAGAAATTTATTTTCACTACAGATGTCACTGAGTATAATTTGGAATGTTATCCAGTATAATCTTGTTCTTTCCGTGTATCAGCAGTCTACAAGCTGAATTTAGAAAATAAATTTTTATACGTGGCAGCTTGAAAGACAGAAATTTTCTCCATCCACCAGCCAAAAAAAATTAAATTGTCATTCTATAACTTCCCATATATTAAATTGAGATATCGAAAACAACATCAAGTTGAATAATTAATTTCTTCAAAAGTTATCGTATTAAGCCCTCCATAAAGGCTTAAAAATTCCATACCATAAACTATTAATAAAGTTTGGAAAATCCAAAAGTACACGCCTCATAGCGCTCATTCATTTTTTAAGAAAAAAATTAATTGTGTAATTGATTTAAAAAAAAAAAAATTATAATTAAGTAATTTCTTACAGAGTACTTTTAATTTTTTTTTTTAAATATCGGCGCCTTTTTTTCTTGTCATGCGCGCACGTAATCTAAAAAAAAATCTAGCTTGATCAAGTGGCGCCATAGTTTTCACGTGACAAATAAGGAAAGTTCGTTTAGCTTTGTACGGTTGTATCGTAGTAAATTTTAATAAAAATTCAATTTAAAAAAAAAATACGTAAGCTAGGCCACTGATATGCAATACGGACCCAGTTCATCGAATTCTTAAACTAATAAAAAAGATCCGGTCTTGAAATATCAATTTGTTCGGGAGTAATTGTTGGTACATCCAAAATGGGGTGACATCCGGACGTTCACGTAAAATATTTTTCAAAACGTTTTTTTTTTTCAAAATAGCAACATGAAATGATTTTAGAAAGTAACAGATGGTTTAACTTAAGTGTTTTTTCAGTGTACATCTACTTATATCATTGTATAAGTGTAATATGGTTGTGATAGAGGCATTTAAAGATCACAAAATTGCTTGATCTTAACGAGTCGAGTATAAAGCACAACCTCACGCGCTTCGCGTTATGAGGCGTGCAAAACTACTTTTCAGGTTACAAATAGTAATTATCCAATTAACAAAAAATTTTGATTATTTTGCGATCATTTTAATTTCTTAAAGTGTGCTTTTTATATACTTTATTGTTAGAATTTTTATTTTCAGGCGATAATAGAGCATATACTTTCACGATCGCGACTAATGTATACAACATCTAATAAAGTTTCGTTCTGAATAAAATTACTCAGTCTACCACTTTGCAAGTGAATAATTTTGGCTACCTTTCGCCATCTATAAGATCGTCTCGAAACTATTCAATTAACGTGCCACTGAAACTTAGACAAAAACGACAGAATTTTTTTTATCTTAAATAATTGTGTAAGTTTGTTAAAATTTCGTTTTTAAAAATAAATACGAATTATATTTTGATAAAACAAAATTTTTATTAACTGTTTGAAATTATAAAGCAATCATTTAATTACAAAATTGTATTTTTTGGAAGGACTATCCGTTGCTGGCGAAAAAAATGTCTGAGAAAAAAAAAGTAAAATTTTTCAACGGCATTCTGATAAATAAATACGTTAATAAAAATATTTATATTGTTTTCCGGCGTTTAAAAATCTCGGACATAACATGGAGCCCCTGGTCTGTTAACGGAGTTCTCGAGCGAGTAAATAATAATAAACTCGTTACCAAGTAAAACCTTTAAGAACTTTATTACCCAAGATCTGGATGTGGATTTTCGGGGAGTAAGTGGCTCTCTGACACACCTGGAAACTGACTGACTGACTGACTAGTATTATGTATATATAAAGGAGAGGAGTATATTGTATACAGAGGAGTGATTTGATTTTAATGCCAAGACTTGACCAGCGCGTATAATTATTGCCATTATCTGCACGAGAAGCCGCGTTTACTGTCTTCAAGGTAAACCCACCAGATCAAAAATAAATAAATAAATATAAAAAGTAACTAAGATGAAGGAGAAAAATATATAAAAGTAAGTATGTACTTCAACGTCCAAGGAGACTATCCGGTTTTACGATAAACTCCATGTAAACAGGCTTCGTTGTTGCCCAGAATTTTAATCTCACGCTTTACAATATCCACAAATAGAAAAGCTCATTCATAAAAAGTTAAATTCATTACTTTTTTGCTAATTGTTATTGTAATTTTAGTTAAGGTTCTGTTCAAATTGATAGACCTTGTTAGTTATCAAGTCAACGTTCGATTCGAAAAATATTATTCACGGCAAGAAATTTTTCAATTTCTTGTAGAAAAAATCTAATTAATTTTTTTTCTAGTCAAGAAATTATAGAAGACAAAATAGATTTTTTTGTCGCCAAAATTTTGATTATTTTGTCACAAAAAATGATTATCGCCGAAGATAACTTAGAAAATTTTTTAGATTGTGCACTATTTTTTAAGCGAATTATTTAAAATATAAAAAAAAAAATTTGTACTAGTCAGTTTCATATAATTAGAATCCAAAAATGAACTTTTTTCTACATTCTTTTTTCAAATATTTAATTGATGATCGAAAAATCGGATTTGTTATGAATATTATCGGTATAATTGTAAATTTTTTTTAACACAATTTTTTGTCACTCATCGCGAACAACAAAAAACTTAATTAAGTGACTTTATTGATTTGAGATAAATTATCGGAATCAATCATTATTTAATCAAATGAATTTTATTTTAGTTCTTTAGATGTTTCTTATCCAGAAAAAATAGATTTTTCCAAAATATTTTTCTAAATATTTTGATCATCGTAAATCTCTATATGCTGCAAGACCACTAAATACTCGTGCAAAACTTATACCTCTACCTAAAATTAATAAATCTATCAGCACAAAAAATGCTCTTTATGCAGCAATTAAATATTACAATTTACTAACCTAATGAAATGAAACTGTTAATTGCTTTATGTTAATTTTACGTAAAAAACTTGGAATCTGGTTAAAAGCTAAGAATGTTTAGGCTTACAAGTAATTGAGAAACCTAAATCATTAAAATTTGTTAAAACAATGTAATTATTATTTATTACTTTGTACTTAAATAATCGATTATTATATATTAATATGATGTAATTATGTCTAACTATGTATTCTATCTGGTTCTATATACAAGTGTGTACCACCTCTATAGAATCACTACCAGAAATAAAATGATAAATAAATTAACAAAAAAATTGTTAAAAATTTTATGAACAGACGGAGCCTCATGATTTGTCCTCATGTGACTTGCGATATTCATATACAATTTTTCAATCGAGGAGTGTTGAAAATCTCCGACGTAGGGCGCATCATCGCTAAATTTTCTCCTTATAAGAGTTAATCTCTAAAATGAACGTAATTTCGTTATCTTTTCAAAGGAGATTATCTAATCTTGGTTTTTATTTTTATCAATTACTAAATTTTTGTTTAATAGAATATACTAACCGATGTACTCATTTCGATAAAAAATAAGAAATTAAAAAATTATAAAAAATGATTTTTTATTTGTATATGTAGCCTGATAGAGCCGCATCAAAAAATTTTTATGGGATTCTCTACGCGTCATAAAAAATTTCATCTCACTTACAAGTGTACTTAATTAGTTATAACGGAACAAAGATTAAAAATTCTATAGATTGATGTATTATTTCTCTATAGTAATTTCTTTTTTATTTATTGAAAGATTGATTAATATGAATGTAATTGATAATTATTTTATAAAAATAAACTCATAAATGTTCAAAAACAATACCACTGACACAAATATTGCAACCGCCGCGGCTCGCTTTCATTTTAATTATTCAACTACTTATATTTATTTAATTCCTCAGTATCTGGTAACTTGGACCTCATGTTGGTTAACTTAATTTATGGTCCACCCTCACCCTCCCCCTTCACATGTCACCGACGGCTCAAAAATCGGCATGAAGTTGCGGAGTTTGTTGATGGACATTCAATCCGAGTAAAGCGGTGATCCGGGTTAGGGATAGGGATAGGGAGCGCAATCGGTACGGGGCACATAACGCGCAACACACAAAGTCTTTAAAGTCGGTTGACCGTCGCCGTCGCCGTCGGCAGCCGCGTTTGATGTCGTGTGACGAATGTCCACGTTGGACGCGCTTCTTCTTTTCAGTTCTCTCCCTCACTCTTTTTATTAATCTCACTCTTTCACTCTTATACTTTAACATTCTTGTCAATCCTATCCTATTTTTTTAGTTATTCGACAGTATTATCATTATCATAATCACAATGGTCTGCTTTAATAAAATAATTTAGAAATTTCGGCTAAATTGTCCTGTTTTTTATGTTCTCTAAATTTCAAAAACATCAGACTGGAAAGAATGATTTCCTAATTTTTGAAATTTCATTATTTTTTAAGCGGGAAATGATAATTATTTTGAAATGATCGAAAAATATTTATTTCTATTTAGAGCTGCGTGTTTTGTTAGTAAATTTGACATCATCAAGTATATATGTGATTAAAACAATTATCTATCAATAATACAAAAACAAGGTTAAAAACCAATAAAAATAAAATAAGAAAAACTGTAAATATATAAAAAAAAAAATGATTAAGATACTTTAAATAAAAAGCCAAAAGCAGTGTCCTAATGTATTCATTATTACTAAAAATTTTTGTCAAAAATAAATCGATGACGTATATATTTTAAACAATTAGTAGTTAGGACAAAAGTTTTACATAACATTTCAATCTTAAAAATTCAAATTCTATTTTATAGCTTATAATTTCCGTAATTGTCAAAAAATATAAAAAAAATTTTTTTAACAATAAAATTACTAAAGAAAACTTTTTTTATTACTTACTAAAGAAAACTATGTTGAAATAATATTATATAGAAAGTGTTAACTATTAACAATCTGTGAATTATTTACATTTTATGCGTAAGTGTAATTTATTACGGAAATAAATCAAATAAAATTGACATATTATAAATAAATATGATACCAATTATTATTTACAATCTAACGTGATAGTATATTATGTAACTGAATGAAGAGGATTTTTGGTTATAGGTGGGTTGGTGTAACGAGCGAAGCGTGTGCGCCAACACACGAGGGCCGAAAGCTTCATTTGTTCAGTTTATACATTAATAAATGTATTTATTTAATGTAGATAACATAATATTTCGCAAAATATCGATCAAGAAGCGAATAGTCGTATTTTTTATAGGTAAGCGTGTAAATGAAAGCAGTTATCTTATATCTTCCATAAATATACATATATTTATTTATGGAAGATATTTTATTTTTAACAGTAGTAATGGATTCGAATCTTATTTCTACATTATAATGTTTATATATTATTAATTGCAATAATTGCTATTTTTTTCATATAGATCTACCTGATGAAGCAAGAACAATACTGACCAAACATTGTACATTTTAATAAATAGCAAATCATAGAATTAAATTTCTTCTAAGAATATGTATTGTAAAATTAAAAAAAAAATTTTTTGATGAAAACTAAAGAAATTTTTTTCACATATTTATATGTAAAAAAGGTAATTCATTGCATGTATAGTAGAATTGCAATAAAAAAACTGCGCCTTAAATATTCTTTTTTATATGTAACAGAAACTCATTTGATATTTTGATACTAAAGTTAGTTGACAACTGTCAATTTTTTTAATTTTTATAACAAATCAATAACAATAAAAAAATGCTTCTAAAAATTTTTACCAAATTTTTTTTTTAATTTTCACATGTGGAATTTTTTTATTCAATTTTTTTCATAATAATTTCATTGCTAAAAAATTCTAAAAAAATTTCTAATGTCTGTCAACTTCAGTGTCATGAAATTTTAAGAAAATTAAAAATTGTTTTTTTTTTTTTTTTTTTTCACCATCCTAATAAATATTTAAAACTTTAAGAATATTGAAACATGCGATTTTCAAATAAATTTATAAACTCAGTCAATTGATTTAATCAGAAAAGAACAAAAAAAATAAGCTACTGAACGACCTTTTTTCGTTGAAATGCATCAAGTTTTTTTTTTTTTTTTTTTTAAAATCGTAAAACTATGAACACATTTAATGTAAAATTAATAATGAAAAAATTTTTAAAACAACAGGATTTTACAGCAAAGTTTATGGTATCTTTTATTTAATCAATGCCAAGAAGTAATAAACTCAGTGAACTGTAATACTAGAGAAAGAATGCTGGGGCTGAATAGTTATTGTAACTACAGTTTATAAAACCTCGGCAAGTAGCAATTATATATTATACTTACGGAGACGTATCTAAAAGTACTACAAAATCCATTATTACAGAATGTTAAGCATCCATTTTCCTCAATCATCTCCATTTGGTTTTTCATAGTATAAATTCTCATTCCACAGTCAGTAATTCATTATTTATTATCAATTATCAGTTATTAGTAATTATAATTTCTTATTCTTGTAGTTTTTGAGCAAAGCGGAAGCTGGAGATCGCGTGTCTGGATTGACATATTAAAGACTTGAGTTAAATCTCTAATTAACGCGACTTAATCTTATAATCCCGGAGTTGGGAAGAAAAGGGTTAGTCTGATTCTAATTGTCATTCTTTATCTTATTCGTTATCACGAGCTAAGATTTGTGTACGACGACAATATAATGACCATGAAAATTACACTATTGTTCTTATATATACCGCGAATGTAATTTTCTTGGTCTTAGTTGCATTAGAGAGTCTTAGAATTAGAATAAGAATGAGACTTAGGCTGAGCTAGTGAGATCTTAACTCTAAATTGCGAACGTTTGTCAACCTTCCGCTCACGTATTTAATGTTACTGTTAATGTCAGTGAACACTATCAGTGGAACTGATTGCTGTTCGTATAATTGTCTACAAGAAGTTGTCTTCAGGAAGTTTAAAATCTTGATTGAATATCATTTTTTTTTGTTAGAAAATTTAATTAAGATAAAATATTTGATTTCAAAAAATAAAATCCAGACTAAGAACTATTTCTAAATCACCAATTTTAGGAACTGAAAATAATAGGCTTGAAAAAAAAAAATCTTACCTTTAGCCTCAAAATAGCTCCAGGGAAAACACCTAAGGCTCCAATATTCTGAGAGCTATCTTCGAGTTCGTGGTCTCCAAGAATTAAATGCTGGTCCATCGGTGGCGCGCCGCAAATATTCATCGTCTAGAAATTATTTTAAATTTAAAAACTTTATTTACAAACAATATTGTTCGTGATTAAGGTAGTACTACCGTTACCACAGGTGTTAAATTAGTGCTTTGTGTAATTTGGCTTCAGTAGTAGTTTTATTTGGCAACGCCGCGTAAAAGCTAAAGAGACAGAAATATATTCTGTTTCACTTAATATATATGAGTTCATGCCCGGAAATCTATTGCGCATAATACATTTATTTATTTTTACACTAATTATCAGTTGCACATATCTATTTACTAAAATGTCTGAGTTAAATTTATTAAATTTCACAAAAAAAGTATTTCATTGAAAAAGTAAAAGAGTTACTCAAAAGATGTATAAAAAAAATCTGAAACAAATCATACTGGCAAAGAAATTAAACGAAAAAGATACCGTATTGGTGAATGTTTGAATTTTGCGCGCGTCCTAACGTTTTTTGTGGTGTTGCCATATTTAAGTTGACTAGTACTTTTTTCTCAATCATTTATTAACTAGTACTAGGAATTTAAATTGCGCGCTTCGTGCGCCTTAATTTTTCAACCAATAAGGAATCGGGGACCACATTTTTTGCGATAATTCGATACTAAGTTAACTTCACACTTATTTTTATTTCATCTATTTTAATTTAAAGGATAATTTAGAGGATTTTTATTTCATCTATTTTAATTTAGAGGATACGTTGCGGGCGCAAGCGCGCGTCTAAATGTTGGTATGGAATATGGAATTATATATATTTTCATGTTTATGATATATTTGACCAATCACGTTGCGAATAGTTTGCTTACATGATATATTTTCATATTTTTCATCTAAATTATAAGAGTGGATTATTCTAATCACAAGCTCTGAGTATATGGTTTTATTTGCACACAATATTCAATAAATTTTTCTCTTTCTATTGATACCAATATTATAGAAATCTGAACGTCCAATTTTGTGAAGTAAATAAAGTCTGTGATTTCTCATAAATATCAATGGTAAAGGCAAAAATTTATAAATATTAATTTCTTTTTTTCAGTTCTCTCTAGGCTTCCAAAAATTTTACTGTTTAATTATGATATTATAAAGTACCAATATGCCAAGTTTCATTAAATTCTGAACGTAAAATTATCATGTCCGAAATTATTAGAAATCGACTTTCACGTCAAATGACCATTTTTCAGTAGATTTCATAGAAATCTAACTATTGCATTGGTCCTGATGATGGAAATTTTGAAAAATTTTGCTATATTCCGACGTAACTCGACGAGCTGAGTCAGAAAATACATATGGTTCAAAAGTTTATATATGTATGTATATCTATACTAATAAATGGAGAGCCGGTTTTTTTGTCCGGTTATACTGCGAAACTACTGAACCGATCGGAATAATACTTATACCATGATGCAGCGTGTTTCGGAGAAGGTTTTAGTATATGATATGGTGATGATTACTTATCCGGAACCGATATTTTTTTGACTTAGAAATAATGAATTTTATTGTAACTAAATTTGTTCTATTCGATTATTTGTTTAAAATAAATTTTTTAATTCATTTGTTTATGTTTATATACTAAGCAGATTTCTTCACTTTTGAGACCTGCAATTTCTTTCACTGAAACTTTCAATGCTCATTACAAATTTTTTTTTTCATATCAATTATTATTCATTTTTGTAAGAAAGACACGAGAATGTTATAATGAAAGTTACAATGAATATTAGTTAGAATAATTACATGGATAAAAGGTACATGCCAATTCGATAGAATTGGCAATCTGTGCAAGTCAAAACAATACTCTAATTAAATTTCAAGTCTAGATCTAAAAATGCAATTCTATAAAGCGCCCAGCGGAGCGGGCGAGTAACAGCTAGTATATATAAACGATATAACGCGGCTTGTCACGACGATAGCGTCGCCAATTTACAACGGATCTCTACTAAACTCAACATACTTATTCTACAGATAAATACCAAAGTCAAGTTCGAAGATGAGCTTAATCGGTCAAGTAATTTAGAAATGCCAGGATTTCAAAATTTTGAAAATCATAAAAATTCATATTTCTTCACTTTCTTACTCGAATAACTTTTGAATGGGATAACTTATTGAAACTCTGTAAATTGCATCTGAAAGCTCTTTAAATACGATTTTTTTCCTTCCAGGAGTAAAGCGTCAACTTTAGCCCCGCTGCGCTAAACGAAGTTGCCGCTTTCCGTCTTCGTCGGGGAAAAAAATAGTACCCGGAAAGAAAATTGTACGAATAATTACGATGGAAAAACATATAGTATGCGTCCTTATTCACTTGCTCTTACGGAAAAAAAATTTACTAAATAACATCGTAATTTTCAATAATTCAAATTGTATTCTGTAGGCGGCAGCATCGTAAAAATCAACATACTGAAAGTCTAGTCCTGGATTATGATGTTACCATCGTAATTTTTCATAGGATTTTTTTTTCCGTGTATACACTCCTCGGGAAGTAAATAAGAAAGCCTCAGATCACATGTTTGTTGACATGTGATCTAAGACATTTCTTACTTTACTTCCCTAAGGGTGTAATATACTATAATACGAGTACCACATCATATGTGTAGTCTCAAAATTATGTCCTATTTTGCTATGACAATTATGAAATTTGCTATTGCACTGGTTTTAATATTTTTCCCTTGATATATTTTTTGTCAATTGTATAGAAGTTAAAAGCCCTAGTTTTGTATACAATCCTCGTTATATTTTTTTTCTATTCATGATGAAATCTACTTCTATTTCGGCTGCCGAATGGTCATTTTATAATTCTGGTTGAAATTTTTTCGAATAATTAATTTTTGTTTAAAATTTATCAAAAATAGAATTTAAAGAAAAAATTTTGAAAGTTTTTAAATTTCTTGAGGGCATGTTTAAAAAAGAATTTTTGAACTGAAATTTTTGAGAATGTCACAAAAAAAATTTAATTTGAAAAGTTGTTGAAAAAAATAATTTAAAATAAAATATGGTGGGGCATACTACTAGTAAATAAATAAAATACACGTATAAAACAAATTAACGGCGCCTTGAGTATTATTTAAACCTTACACAACAAACCCGGTAATTGCTTAATTTGTGGAAGCAGCACGTTTCTGTTTATATGTCTCTCGGACCCTTGAGACTTAAATACTATAACCAAGAGTAAGAGTCTCTCTTTATATTTATCTTTACCTCTTTCTTTTTATCTTTTTCCTTCGACTTGATAATATACTGAAAACCATATTCTCTTTGAATTTTACGACCGCGAAACGCTCAAGACATTAAATGTAAACAGAAACAGATAAAAAAAAAATTTATTATTTTTTCTTTTTCGTGCAAAAAAAAATATTTTTAAAATTTAAATTACTCCAAGTGGGACTACTATCGATAGCGTAGTTTCGAGATTTGTTGAGATAAATTTTTAAAAATAAAAAAAAAAAATAAAAATACCGAGAGAGAAAATCAAGTCAAGTTAAGTCACGAGGCCTGTTATTAAGCCGAAGGTTTATGCTCTTGGTTTTTGCTTATGGCCCAGACTCTAAGAGATTATGGATGCTGTACACACTCCCATACGTGGGGATACTCCATACACTCGTTTTGTAATATAAATATGGTTAATAGTTTAAAAGCCGTGTGTGTTGTCTGTGTTTGTAAGAGATGCGCATATGCTAAGTCATAACTATTAATTTTACTACTTTTCGGTCTTCGGCGAGTTTCAACTTCATCTTCATATTGAGATTGCTCCTCTTTTAACGTATCAGTGTTAGTTCAAGAAAATTAGATGTAATTGTAATATATGGGATAATAACTTATTCACCTTTTTTTATTCCAATGAATTTTTTTACCAAGGGGAAGTTTAGGTTGCAAAAAATTTACGAGCTACACTTTAAGGAAACTGAATTCTTGAGAAAGTTTAAGCAATTGGAAATTTTCTTGAAGTAAGTTTGGTAAACATTTGTAGAAAATTAGTTGCTAATTTTTCAACTTCGACTTTTTTTATGTCAACTTTAAGAACAGATTCATAAGATATTCTTAAACAAATGACATTTCATAAAAAAATACTCTGATAAAAAATAGCTAATTTAATAATCTATCAAGTAGCAGAGATTTTTTTTTCAATTTTGTTTGTTTTTGTTTCGGAGAAATTCAGGAAGCTGCGACCGGCTTTTAATTTAAAAGTAAGTTGTACTTTTACTATGTAGCATTTTTAATTAGTCTTTGAGTATAAAAATTGTAAATGTATTAAAAAACCTGAAATTTTGAAATGTTATGCTCCAAAAAACCTTCTTTTTAACTTGAAAAACGTCATTTTCAAGTATAGTTCAAATAATGGTATATGCGACTAGCGCCATCTACTGGAATTCTTGAAAAATATCGATGGTGGAAAAAGTTATCGACTCGGACTTAAGTTCAGTGATAAGTACCAATATATAGTTTAAATAAGAAAATTTTAATTTAAAACAGAAACTTGAACTATTTTTAGAAATTTACTCAAAAATATACTGAGGAAATTTCAAATAAAGAAGTAAAATTTCTAATAAACTTGTTTATACATTTACATTTATGCAATAGAAAAAAATTCCGAAAAATTTTTGCAATTGATAATTATAATTTTTCAAAAGTTCGAGAGAAACTTTGAATTTTTTTGATACTAAAATTTTTCACGAATTTAAGAAAAATTTCAATGTAAATTTTGATTTTTTAAACGATTTAATACATTTAATATTTATTAAAAAAATTTAACCAAAAATTGAAATAAAAAATTTATATTTTCTTATTTTGTGTTTTTGAAACTCAAGGAATTGTAATTTTTGTATTTCTAGAGTTTTTGTAATGATAATGAGCAAAAAATTATGAAATTAGTAAAAATTTGTTAATTGTAGATTTGATTGCTAGAAATGAATAAAAAAAAATTATCAAATTTTTTTCAATTTTTTATGTTGATTGAAATTTAATAAAAATAAAAAAATGTCACTTACCATAACTTTGAGCTCTTTAAGTGTAATTTGTGAAGAAACTTTCAGTTCATGCGATCCTTTGGCTTTTCTCCTGGATCTTGAGGGTCGTGAGCTCTTAACAGTACTCTAAAACATCGATATTACAGATACATGAGGTAAGTTATATGAGCGTATATTATATCTATACAACACAAAGTATACAAAGTGTTAAGTCACGGTGAGAATGAATGAAGTGAGCGGCCTATAGACTGATTAAAAGTGAATTAAATTGTCAGCGTAAAAAAAAAAAAAAAAATTAAAGACCTAACTTGAAAAAAGTAAAAATGAAGAAATAGAGACGAAGACAGAATGAGAGTAGTTTTAGAGTTTAAAAAAATCTAACAGTTAATTCACGAGCACTCAAAGTACCATAATAACAATTATTACTGTGAAATAAATGACAAGTTTTTAATTATAATCGGCTACTATTAATCTACAGTGTGTAATAAAGTTTATACTAGACGGATATAAAAAGCACTTTCTAATGAATTTATTGTATGACTTGACAGTATTCGACGAATTTTTTAATTATATTTATAAATTTATAAATTTACTCAATTACCTCGGGTTCTTCGGCTCCTTCCACGCACTGGATGAAAATAGATGCGTTTTCATACGTTAATAAGTCCATTCTCTCTTGTTCTTCTCGGGCTTCTATACAAGATTCGCATTGTTCTGAAAAACAAAAAAAAAATTTTTTTTCAAGCTTTAATATTTTTTCACCTGAAATTTAAGATATCCTCAAAAATTGGTATTATGAAAAAAATGATAAGAGCAAGACTTTTAATCACGGAGAAAAAAGAATTGATCTTATTCCTATATAGAATGGCATCCATTACTATGTTACATAGTAACGGAAATTTTTGTAAAAACCCTGTGTAAATTTACTGATAAAAATCTTAGAAATTCTGATAAAAATATGAACAACCACTCATTCGTTGCGGAATTAAATACTGAACATAATGATGTAGTTTTTTTATTTTTTTGATAAAAATTTCAATTTGTTATTAACAAAAAACATAAACAAAATAAAAAATCTCAGTTTTTCGTAAATAACTCAATAACTATAGGTGATATTGGAAATCGGAAAAAAGATCCTTAAAGAGGAGGAAATTTCTGTAAACAAGTCTTCTCCCGGAACTCTAGCTTTAAAAACAATAATTTTTATTTAATGTTGAAAATAGGGTTCCGCGCAACTGCCGTCCTATTTTAGCATCGGCGCGGCCGTGTGACAAAAGTCGCGCAGAACCCTATTTTCAACATTAAATAAAAATAATTTTTATTTAATGTTGAAAATAGGGTTCCGCGCAACTGCCGTCCTATTTTAGCATCGGCGCGGCCGTGTGACAAAAGTCGCGCAGAACCCTATTTTCAACATTAAATAAAAATTATTGTTTTTAAAACTAGAATTCCGGAAGTCAAGACTTTTTTTTAGAAATTTCCTTCTTTTTAAGGATCTTTTTTCCGATTTCCGATATCACCTATAGTTATTGAGTTATTTACAAAAAACTTAAATTTTTTATTTTGTTTATGTTTTTTATTAATAACAAATTGAAATTTTTATAAAAAAAAAAAAAAAACTACATCATTATGTTCATAATTTAATTCCGCAACGAATGAGTGGTTGTTCATATTTTTATCACAATTTATAAGATTTTAATCAGCAAATTTACACAGGATTCTCACAAAAATTTCCGTTACTATGTAACATAGTAATGGTTACCATTCTACATAGGAATAAGATCTATTCTTTTCTTTCCGTGTAGAGTTTAAAATTTTGAAGAAATTAGGTAGGGGATAAATTTTCTAAGGTAAGTGGTTTCAAAGTTACAAGTTTTAGAACTTGTACTAAAGCTGAGTAACTAAATAAAAAATTGATCAATTTATTAGCTCAGGATTTATGTTCAATAAACAAGTAGAGAGAGAGATTAAGGTGAGTGTTATGTATAATAGAATGTCCGTTGGGAGTTGGATGATTAATATAGTAATTAATAATAAGCGTTGACCAAACGACGGGGATAAGAAGTACGAGTTTGGTCATCGCCGAATAGTCACCCGGCAAAAAGCATCACTCAGCTTCACTTTGACTTAACTAACTTTACTTAGATTGAACTTTCTTCGACTTACGACACTTCGAAATTGTATTTTCAAGGAATTATAACGTTATTGCTATCATTACCATTAGCAAATACTAGTGTAATTCATTTTTATTTGTTAATTGTCATTGACCAACTGTGAATTAAAGAGTCAATTTTAATAGAGCTTATCTTGAAAATGAAATAAATTTATTTAAATAAAATCGACTCGATTGATTGATTTTTCTTTGAGTTATGATGTTTACAAGATTTTAAGCGGCACGATTAATAATAAGGTTTTTTCGAGAATTTTTGAATTTCTTTATGTTGATGATTGTTCGATTAATTAATTAATTAATTTATTTATCAGGTTATCTTAATAATAAAAATTATGATGATAAATAAAAATTTGTCGAATTGGAAAACTAATTCAATGTTCGAGAGCAGAATGGTACTAACTACGATAGGACTCCGATAACAGGATAATTAATAGGGAAATTACTTGATCGTGATACGGAGAATTTAATGCAACTCCGTGATCAGTTTTAATAATTTTGATAGAAGTAATATTTAATTTAGTACCTTAATCTCGAGAAACAATTTTTTTTTTCAAAGACAATGTAAAAAATAAAATAACAATTTTTTACAAGATATTTATTAAGATTTTAAAAATAAGTTTAAAAAAATTTTTATTTTTCTAGTCACTAGAAATAAAGATAAGGATATAGATTTGTCTAAATAAGACAAAAATACACTGATAAAAAAAATGACGATTCAAGAAAAACTTTTTCTTCAAAATGTCATTCTTGTTTAAAGTAATTCAATTCTCTTAACTTAAAAAATTGATTCTCGAATCAAGAAACTTGATTGTTTTAAAATAAAATATGTACTACTTCGCCTAAGAATTTCTTTCCCTTGGATTAAGATAGACAGTAACATTGGTTCAAGATATTACCGACTTGTTCGAAGTATGGCGCGACTGAATTAAGATATTATTTGACTTATTTTAAGCATATAAATTTTTGTATTTTTGCTATTCTCTGTATTAATAAATATTTTTCGGCATGTAAAGAAATACAAATTTTTTTACTTCAAAGTTTTTTTCTGACTTAAACTTATAACATTGTAAATAAAAAAATTTGTTCTTGAATCAACAATCAATAATTCTTGAAATTAAATAAAATTATTTTTTATTGAAGAGAATCGTTTTTGAAAAAATGTTATCGATCGAAGTGATTAGACCTCTCACTCCAAAAAACATGAAATCAAGACAAGAAATTCTTGAAGTAAGACAACTAGTTCTCTTCAAAATAATTTTCTTGGATCAAGGATATTTTTCTTGAATGAAGATAGTTTTTTTATCAGTGTAGTAAATTAAAAAAATTTTTTTTTGAGATGCTACGTCTCTAATGTAGCTGTATCTTTTGAAATAATAGAGGATTTGAAAAAATCTCGTAAAAAATTATTTTCAAATGTTTGAATTTAAAGAATATGGAAAAAAATCGATTTTTTCAGAATTCTGGGCCAGAATACCCCCTTAAGATTCAGAACCTATACCCTATATTCGATAGATGAAAATGTTGATTTGAAACTTCAAGTTTCGTGGGGGAAAATATAGTTGGTAAACAATTTTATTGTCATGTAATAGACAATGCAATACACAATACAATAGGTAAAGTGTATATAAGAAGACTAGGACGTAAGAGGACGATTGTATTTCCCTAAAGTACCATAAGAGAGCAGTCAAACCATAAAGACGAACAAGAGCTGAAACTTGACAAAAAGTTTTCGACAGGATACGTGTTAACGGTCATGCTAACTTTACTGAATTGTACTGCGAATTTTATTCCAAATAGACTAAAGTTAAATAGTATGTTTAGGATATCTTCTTGGAAGTGTTGTTTTTATAAGCGTTGCAAAATATTTTAAATTTTGGATTAAAAATATCTATCCTTGAACTGTTTCAATTTGTCTTTTAGCATTATTAGCTTCGGTAATCTTTCAGATATTGCAGAATATTCAATTCTCGAGAAAATAAGCTTGTAATCAAATTTCACGCTTTTTTTTGACTCAAGAAATAATTGCAAATTGTGTTAATAATTTTAAGAACAGCCTTCAAATATAATTTGTCGCTATGAATATAAACGAAAGACCCGTAACTGAATCAAGAAATAATCTAAGATTTATATTTCCCGAAACATTAATCTTAACTCGTACACTCGAAAGTTATGAATGAATATTGGAATATCAGCTCTTATAACACAGTCACGTGTGTCGCTAACGTCTTTTCAATTTTGATGGAAGAGCCATCAATAAAATATTCTCAATAAATCCTCGAATTCATCCCAGGATTTTATAAAGCTCAAAAAATCAAAAGCGTCAACCAATTTTGCGTCCACGACCTCTGACAATTTTTGACAGTGGCACTTATTAATCACCTCAGAAGAAAAATAACAACAACCAAACCAGCGAAATAAGCCCAACAAAATAAAAGGGAATTCGGTTGAATGCCTTTAGGCACGGAGACAATTCTCTTTCTATCTAACCGTGACGACTATCTTTATATTCATCACATATATCTATATATAAATTTTTTTAGTTGTTATTTTGTTATTTTCGCTTCGTTTCGTTTCTTTTCTTCGTTGTTTTCCCTTTTCGTCCATTTCAGTTTCCCCTCGATTCGCTTAGTCCTCACACACATAGACACACACTCGATTCCGCTTAATTCTCTCGAGGATTTTCGGCCTCGCCGGATATGGCTGGCTCGTGGTTAGTGTCCTTCATTCCCTGTGTAATCTGTCTTCGTCCAACACTTGGCAGTCGTTATTTTGTAGCTCTGTTTCTCCTCCTAAGGTCTTTTATCCTTCACTTTACTCGATCACTTACATTATACACAACGACAGGCTGAGGACTGCAGGAGCATCATCATACGATTGTCATCAAGGAGACAAGACAGAAGTGGACGACCAAGACTTGGCCCCTTGGTCCAAAAAAATGCCCGGATTTTTTGATTTATTGTTCTTAATTAGTTGAACAATTCTACGGGAATTGGTAATTATCTTCAGAACTTGTGTCCTTTGGATAACGCATTTAATTTTCTCAAACAGAAGGCCACAGGTGCATTTATTTAATCATCCGTCAAATTGATTGATTAATGATTAATTAATTATTTTATTCATCTGATTCTAAGCCTGGATGATTACTCGTTGCAATTTTGTATTAGTTAAGTTGTGAGAATGATAAATTTATTAAATGGATTAGGAGAGGATGAGAGTGAAAAGGGACAAGTTGATTTCTGGCGGTGGGTCACCGCACACTGAATCAAGCGATATCGGGGGATACTAATCTACAAATTTGTGTTCTAAATCTAAGCTACCGAGCGAATATTAATTTTCAAAGTATGCCTGAGTGGAATGGTAAGCTATTGCCGAGCCGAGGTTATGGAAGGACGTTTTATCTATGATGCGATTGTTAGTTGGACGCAGTATGACCACTGGTACTTGAGATGTTTTGCGATACTAGAGGTTTACACGCGTGATTTGCGACGACCTAAAGTTTTCATGATTTATTTATGGTTTTAATAAGAAATAATGCTGATGGGAACCCGAGATTTACGGGTTGTCTGCTCGAGGATTTTGTTTTGATAATTTATTGTTTATGGTTTTGATGTTTTTGTCTTACAAAAGGTATACTTTCAGAAAGCTGGACATGTGTCATAAAAAGTGTTAAATAACCATGTGAAAATTGATTTTCAATAATTTGTCATAATTTTATACTTTTAAATTTAAAAAACTAAACTGCGAATTTTAGAAAACATTAAAATTTGAAATCTTGCATTTTTAGAAAAACTTACCAGTCTTAAGACTATATAATAAATGTGAACCAAAAATTGTTTAAAAGAAAACTGATTTTTTCTTGTGTCCTCTGTGCGTTTTTTTATAGTTCAAAAGTATGTTCTTTAGACAGAATTACAAAATTATTAAATAAACAAGAAATTCTTTTGGACTAAAAATTTCGATGGCAGATAGCGCATCAGTAGACACAGCTTCCATTGGGGATAATAGCTCCATTTTTTCGGTTAGTTTTCTTTGTATACATCATACAACTTACAGGATGACATTATTATTTTAATGTATATAAATGAATACAATTTTTTATTAGAATAACTGAATATTGTTAATAATTAATTGATTCCTTTCAAAATTTTGATGAAAAATATATTTAATTGTCAACGTTTATTTACTAGGAAACCTACAACTTACTATTGTTGAAAATTTTGTCGTTGAAAAAGTAAAATTCGGATTTAAGACTTCTAGTTAAGATATCAACACTATAATCATTAAATTGAGAAAATTTTTTACTGAATAAAATTTTTATGAGAACAGAAAATCTATTTTTCAATAAAAATAATCTATGCTAATTATAATTACATATAATTTGTATTATCTACCATTAATATTTTTCCGTGATTAGTTATAATAAGAATATTTGTTTAATTCCAACATCACGACTTGTTGTGAATGATTGACACAAATATAAAGCAATCTTTCAATAATTTTTCATTGTTTACTGAAAAGCATATATTTTTGACAAATAAATAGATATCTCCACAAAATATGCGGCGTAATTATAAGTTAGTATTGTCTTGAAGCATATTTCTGGCTCCTTTATACAAGAGAAAATTTACTTGGAAAAAATGTTCATCTTGTTTTGAAAATAATCAAATACTTTAAAGAGTCAAATTCTTGGATAGAGAAGTTTATATTCATCCAAGACATAAATTATTGATTTAAAAATCAATTTCTCGAATAAGTAGAACTGAATATTTATAAACAGGAGTAAAATGATTATAAATAATAAGCAATCCATTAATAACAAGTTAGTAGCTAATAAGATTCTAAAGAAGGTTTCTACGACAATTTGTTCTCGTGTTATGAGAAAAAAAACTAGAGTAATAAAAAATGCTCTTTAATCACGGTTTTTTCTTTGGTCTTCTAAATACAAAAATAAATTTCATTTTCATTCACTACAATTTATGAATGTACGGCAATAAAGAATCAAAAACAAAACAAAAAAAGTAAATAAAAGAATACCAGCCCGTAAGACTGAATCACATGTAATTTACCTTTTTGAAATTAGATCCGCACTGTAGGAAATCAAATTGGATATACCGTCATCTCGTTCATTCACATTCTCACTCATCTCATTTAAGTTTATTCCAGCCGTTAAAATTTATCAAGCGATTTTTCAGGCTCTCTGGCACACGATATACGAGCAGGCCTCTGCTCCGATCCAAAAACAAAAAGTATCAAGAAATAACTTTCTAATTCTTGAATAGAAGGATCACTATAAAACAGAAATGTCATAGGAAGGACGTTAGATGTTAGATAAAATTAGCGCTTCAGGAGTTTTATTCCTCTCTTTTGCTGATCCTTCGACTCTTTTCAAAAAGAAAAAGGAGAAAGACTTGGAAGAATGAGAATCTAGTCAGCAGATGGAGTGGTTGGCTGGGATGTCAACAGACAAGATCCCTCTTGGACCGTGAAAAGACAACGGGGGGTTAGCTTTTCCTCGAGGATTAAATGGAGCGCCTAGATGACCGATGCTCAGCACAGGAGGGATCCCACCGACGCGGCTTGTCGAGGGTGAAAAACAAGATAAAACAAAACTAAAGCTCGTTTAGCAGCTCGATCCCGCCACTATCACTGCTTACAGTTTATATCTAATTATAATCCAAAATTACACGTATTTTTTAATTTTTCAGAAAATTTTTGTCCAAAAGTTATAAATTTTTAAGCTAAAAAACTTCAAAATTCCGAAAAAAAAAAATTAATTAAAAATTTTCTGAGATAACTACAGTGAAGAAAAAATAAAATTTTTGCAATTAATAGATGATGATGTACTTGATAATGATAATACTTGAATATCAAAGTACCTTTACGTAAAAGGTTTAATTTAGAGGGATAAGAAGCTTAAAGTGAACTTTGTTGTGGTAACGAAGACATTCACTAAGACGTTTGACGAAAACCACAGTTACCTTCTATTGTATTTTACTTATACAAATTATTTTTAAGGCAATTAATATAATACAAGAATAAGTACGAAAATGGGTAACGAAAATAAATAGTCACCATGTGACGAACAAAAAAGAAAAAACACTTGTACGTGTAATGTACATCTTCATTTTGCAGAAACGAGCTTTTTTCATGATTTTTTGTCGTTTCTACAAGACAAGGCTTTAGGGTAGTGATTGATACTGAACTCAGTCTGTGCCTAATGTGGCCCAGAGTTTTCGTACCGAAGAACCCTAAAAGCTTCCACTGTACCCAAAACATCAACCAAAACACTCGGAATACTAAAAACAAATGTTTGCTCATTACTTTATTGTCTGTCGCCAAATTGCGATTTTTCATTAAAACCACTAACAATTTATTACGATTTCGTAACACTCCCTGCCGGAAATTTTCACTTTTGGCTTTGAATAATGTCGCGTCAGTTTGGAATTTTTACGTCGAAATAAAGAATACTTTATTGATGAATTCGGAAAAACAAAATATCCAATTTCTGAAGAAAAATTAAAAAAAATATTTAACTCCTGCTATGAAAATCAATGATTTTCAAAAAATCAGGAAGTTACTTTTTTATTGCAATTTAATACGAAATTGAGAAAAAAATATAAAACTCTTATAACCTAGAATCATTATTTGATATTTAAAAAATAAATATTTATACTTTTTTAGTTTTTGGAAATTTGGATGATTAAGGATACAAAACTGATTCAACAGACCCATTTTTAAATTTACTAAAAAAGAAACCTAGTATTTTTGGCAAAAATAATTTTTTGAACAAACAGTTCTGCAAATCAAAAATTATTCTATTTTTAAGTTTTAGAAAAGAAAAAATTGGAATATACAAACTAGAACGCTGCTAGAGCTCATGTTATCATAAAAAATTAATAAAGAAACATTGCTAGTTATGGACAAAAAAAAAAAAAAAAGATGTGCAGTTCGGTATTGATGGATATTTTTGTGTTTTTAACAATTAACTAATAATTCACTAGTGAAATAAATAAAAATATTGATTATCAGATGGTAAAAAAAATAACCATGATTAACTTTGAAAAATGAAAAGACTAAAAAAAATTGAAATCTTATTTAATGTTTTTAACACGAGCGCGCTTTGAGGCTGTGAACGTGATATGCTGTAGTTACTTATTCGATTATTAAAGAAAGGAGTGAGTATGAAGAATGCTCCCAGTATGAACGAGGATATCAACCACCACTTTTATACACTTTTATATACTGTATTATTTGGGCTGAAATTTCAAATTCAAAATTTATTTAGGTATTAAAGTAAAACGCAAAGAATTTGAATAGCTTTTTGCAATAGATCTCATTAAGTAATTATGAACCTCTTAAAAAAAAAAAATGCTGGTTAATAATGTTTGTCGGTAGCTATCGTGTTTCTTAAAAAGCGAATTATTGATTGACAGCACTCGTTTTTTTTAAATATAACTTTGTTTATTAACAAACTAAATCTAAATTACGCCAAAAAATAATCACAGATAAATTATTCACAAGTTTGTATAGTGGTTTTTATTTTTGTGGGCTGAAAATAATGACAAGTTTTTTTGTAGGAAATTGAACAATCATGATGAATTAGTTATTTATGTACCTTGGGCGAGTCACGCGCCAATACGGTCGAGGTGATAAGTATTTTCAGCAAGAATAGTATAAAGCCGAGGCCCGACAGGGCCGAGGCTTTATATCCCTGCTGCAAATAATTATCGCCGAGACCGTATTTGCGCGTGGCTTGCCCATGGTGCTTAAAAAATTTTTCGTCCTATGGCGGACGTATGCGGGTTTTTGCGTGCAGGGGAAACTCAATTTGTAAATAAATAGTGTACGACGCCATAACCCTCCAAATCAAAATACATGAAAGTCTTGAAGTTAGTCATAGGTAGAAACTCGCAAAAACCGGGCTTTGATTCATTAGTAGTTAAAATTAATTCAAATAATAAATTAAAATTAATTCAAATTTCTAGTAAATATTAAAATGTAATTTTATTGTAATTAATAGTTTAAACGCAGTTATTTTAACATATTTTTTAATAAATCGCAATTTTATAATATTAAAGTAACAGTTCCCCGAGTTAAAGAAATTGACATCAATGAATTAACTGCTTTACTGAAACAATTGATTTACAAATATTGAGATTATATTATCTTTTCAGCATATCATGCGCCCGGTGCGCTTTTTAAAATTACAGTAAAAACGTAAGCTAGTCGGCTGTATAGAGATTGGTGACTTAGGTAATGTCAAAAAAATAAAATTTTATATAGTTCAAGCTCGGACGAAAAATTTTTTTCAGACCATATATGGTCTGAAAAAAAATTTTTTTACGGAGCTTGAACTATATAAAATTTTATTTTTTTGACATTACCTAAAAATTTTGGTTGTTAAACTTGTAGAGATTGAATTCTCTATGAAAAATGGTCAATAATTGTTTGTCACACAATCAATAACTCGCTTACTACATTTAAATAGTTAAAAATCTCGATTCATTAAAAAGTAAAGAAAAGTAAAATTAAAGTGTCGGAGAGTGCAAGTTACTTAGCAATTCAAATATTTTGTATTCCTTAAAGCCAAGGGTTCGTTCAGTGATAGTAGCTTGTGACAAATGTAGCAAAAAATAACGTACACCAAAAGACAGACAAGACAATGGGATGTTTAGAGATTGCCGTTAACTGTTTGGCCTTAAAAAACAAATATAAATATAAATTCAAGGTATCGGAGAAGTCTGTCCGTTCCCTTTTGTCGAGTTTCAATGGCAAGTTGGCAAGTTGGTAAGATTCAAACTTCTTCACTTGTTTCAAATCTCTTCTCATTGAATTGTCCTCGGAATAATAAAAAAAGCACCAGACAAATGAAGACTACCGAGCAATTTGCCTGCATAACAAGCTCTTATCGTCTCAAAACAGAATCGCGTTTTATTTAAATCCTTTTTTTTTTTTTCATCTTATTTTTATTTTTTGGACTAGTTTTTTTAAATGATTGTATGCAGAAGATGTTTTATGCTGTAAGTTAGTAAATAACGAATGACAAAAGAAGCTAAGAGAGCCATCAACTGTCTTAACTCGGTGTATCAAATGTCCTTTTATTTATTTACTTGTTTTTACGGACATTTAAAGTTTGCGGTTAATTTTAAAGACGTTAATTAATGAACCTTTTTATGGGTTTATGGGGAATGGATTTATGTTAATTGTCGGCTAATGTCTTGGAGCATTATCATGCTCGTTTAAGTACATCAGACACGGGAAAAAGATAAAAGAGTGTACTCTTAGTCCAGTATGCTAAGTGTATGCTTCCGAGTATCATGAGTACAGTTTCCTTTCTGGTATGCTGCGTTGAAGGACCGGGACCGAAACCGGGACGCTTGAGGACTTTATTCACCCTCAATTTACATAATGATAATGATAGTACTATTTGTTTGAGAGTTTTATCAGGGGGAGAGTTTTATCACTTAGACTTCGGTAAGGTAATTCAAATATGGAAATTGTTTTAGTTTATTAATTAAAACAGCTTTGATGCTATACTCACCAGGCACTGTTTGGAAATTGTTGTTGGAAAACTTGATCTTGATCTCACAGTCAGTTCGATAGAATTCCGATAGTTTTTTCCATTCTTCCGAAGAGACTACGTTGAACCTATTTAATTACAAAAATCCATGTTTAAGTTAAGAAGATAAACTTTTTATTTAGTACACGGGGAATGGTTCCTATAATATTATGGGAATGGTTCCTATAATATTATAGGAATGGTTTCTATGATATTATAGGAATGGTTCCTATAATACTATGAGAATGACGCACATAATAATGGAAAAAAGTTTATTTTCTTAATAATGAAGCAATCACTTCAAAAATATAAAGTAATTATTATGTATTTTTTTGCTAATAAAATTTTTTTTTGTAATTGATTTTAATTAATTTTTAATTAAATTTTTTTTTTTTTTAATTAATTTTATTTTAATTTACAAGCATGTATATCATTCAAGATTAAAAAAATATCAACTGATTAATTTCATAATGATAATAATAATAAATATTATTACTGATAACTTTTTTTATCAATTTATATATTATAAAAAAAGAATCACTTAATCAAAAAAAAATAAATCTAGTGAAAAGTAATTAATTAAATACTACAGTTGTGTGAAAAGAAAATTACTCCAATATTATTGGCATCATTCCTATAATATTATGGGAATGGTTCTCATAATATTATAGGAATGGTTCCTATAATATTATGGAAACCATTCCTATATATTATGGGAATCATGCCGATATTACAGTTATAATTATAGGTATAGTTCCTATAATTATAGGAACCATTCCCATAATTGTAGTAACGTTTCCCAAAAATTATGGGTATAATTCCCATAATTTAAGTAATCGCTCCTAAAATGGTATAGGAAAATATTTCATTAAAATTATAGGAATGATTTCCATATTTTTCTCTCCGTGTACGATATATTTAGTCAGAATTAGTTACGATAGTCGGCAAGATCAATTAAACATAGTCATTAAAATTAAAAATACCAATGAATAAATTTTAGCTTAGTGATTATTTGATATTTTTAATTACAATATACATAGTTTGGGTACTTTTGTAATGAATTTAAAAGTATTATTGCTATGACAGAATCAATTATTAATAATTTAATGGAAAATTTGATGGAACAAACTTATAGATCCAACAAAGTATCACCCAAAATTATATGCACGGAAAAAAGAAAACTCGAAAAATTACAGTATAACATGTAAAATCGGTCCCGTCGTAATCAAAACTAGAAAAAGTTTGGAAAATCCAAAAGTGCAAGCCTCATAACGCTCATTCATTTTTTAAGAAATAAATTAATTGTGTAATTGATTAAAAAAAAAGAAAATTATTATCAAGCAATTTCTTACAGAGTATTTTTTTTTTAAATATCGGCGCCCTTTTTTCTTGTCATATGCGCACGCAGTCTAAAAAAATCTAGCTTGATCAAGTGGCGCCATAGTTTTCACGTGACAAATAAGAAAAGTTTGTTTGGCTTTGTACGGTTGTATCGTAGTGAATTTTAATAAATATTCAATTATAAAAAAAATACCTTAACTAGGCCACTGATATGAAATACGGACCCAGTTCATCGTATTCTTAAACAAATAAAAAAGGTCCGGTCTTGAAATATCAATTTGTTCGGGAGTAATCGTTGGTACATCCAAAATGGGGTGACATCCGGACGTCCACGTAAAATTTTTTTCAAAACTTTTTTTTTTCAAAATAGCAACATGAAATGATTTTAGAAAGTAAAAGATGGTTTAATTTAAATTAAGTGTTTTTCCGGTGTACATCTACTTATATCATTATATAAGTGTAATATGATAGTGATAGAGGTATTTAAAGATCACAAAATTGCTTGATCTTGACGAATCGAGTATAAAGCACAACCTCACCGCGCTATGAGGCGTGCAAAATTACAGTATGAAATAACATTTTTCTAAATTCAATTTTTTAATTTAATATTCAGAGCTTTCCATGTAAATATTATATTCTACAATGTAATTTTTTTAAAATCTGTAATAATTACCATCTGAAACTGTAATTTTTCTAGTTTCCATCACGAAGCGCCACGTTGCATTACATACTGTAATTTTTCGAGTTTTCTTTTTTCCGTGTGAAATCGTGAAAAGATACTGAGAAAAAAAAATGTACTTTAAAAGGCTTCTAATAAAATTATTTAAAATTTAATTTTTTTTGTCAAGATCCATAATTAATAAAAAAAAAACTGCACCGGAATAAGCAATATTTTCACAAAATCAAGCATCATTTTAAACAATAATGATCATCGTTCAAGTCCATTATTAATTGATATTAAGTTGATTA
The DNA here is from genome assembly GCA_905319865.3 of Cotesia congregata. NCBI lineage: Eukaryota > Metazoa > Arthropoda > Insecta > Hymenoptera > Braconidae > Cotesia > Cotesia congregata. The sequence goes on along the minus strand of CAJNRD030001120.1, from coordinate 3,821,867 downwards.
ATGAAATATATGGACAATTATTTTATATTATAAAATTGCAATATTTTAAACAATTTTTCATAGTCCAAAAACGTTTTTGTATACATAAAAAAAAAATATCTTGAATAAAATAAATGATTTTGAAGAATTTCATCTTCTTGATTTGATTAGAAAAATTCTTAAACTAAAAAATTTTTCTTGGTTTAAGTAAATTTTACTTGATTTAAGACTATGAAACTCTTCAAAATTATTTTCTTGGTTTAAAAATTTTTCTCTTGATTCAAGTTAATTTTTTTTTCAATGTACAAAATTTGCTTTATTCTTTTAATTATTACGATGACAAAGTGACTATCGCTGAAATAGTATATTACATACCTAAGGCAGTAAAGTAAGAAATGTCTCAGATCATATGTAATTTTTGGCCGAGGCGAAGCCGAGGTCAATAAATATGTGATCTGAGGCTTTCTTATTAACTGTCCAAGATGCGTATACTATTTTTCTCTTCGACGAAGGCAGAAAGCGGCAACTTTGTTTAGCGAAGCGGGACGGAAGTTGCAATTTCCGTCCGGAGGTAAGAAAAAAATATTAAAACCGTGAAAAAAAAAATAAATTCAAGTTCTGATCATACTAATGGTCCAACCAATTTTCTTTATTCAAAAAATTTTCTTTTTTCAAAAAATTTTCTTTATTCACTAAGTTATAAGGGTCAATGTTTGACGTATGATTGTACTTACACACTTGCGAATGTTTTATTGATTTTTTTAATTCAATTTCCTTTTAAGGCTTTTTTCTTTACAACATTTATAAAATAATAGCTAATAGTAAAAGAAAATTATAAATATCATTTAAGTATATTAATACAAAATAAAATTATAATTGGATAAAAATTTGTTAGAATTAATTGTAATTCAGCAGTAACTATAATCAATGATAGGTGTAATTTTTTAGACAGCTGAAAAGTCAAAAGTGATTGCAGCGCTATCTTAAAGTCGGTAGATAATACCGCCACATAGATTAAATTTTTACTAAAAAGTCCAGTAAATTTAAATACAATATTATTTCTTTAGCATTCTGTAAAAATTTCAAGTTATTTCGAAGGAAAATCTCACTATTGTGTAATGTTTCTGTATTTAGATACATATATAATGTTTGTTGGGTTTGCGCTTGTGAGAAAAAATGCCAACAATGCGCCATCTAGCGGAAACTTGAAAAACTATTTGATCATTTTTAATTAGTTACTCTGTTCGATTTGATATTTACAAAAGAAATGATAGTCGTTTTACTTGAAATGATAATAAAATTAAATAATATAATGATCATAGAAATGCATATTTACTTAGTTTGAATAATGTTACTAGATACAGATACATAAAGTAATATGAGAAATATATTATCTAGACCATGGTTCAGTAAAATAGTCTCGTAGTACACTTCTGTGGAATTCACGATTTCGTGGTATAATCACCCGTAAGTTTTTGCCCCGACTTGCCCTTAATTATACCGCAAATTAGAAATTTCTTGCCGTTAACTAACATCAACCCCTTTCGGACGCTCTCAAAAGTTATCGTATCAACGTCTGTGTAATCACGAGTTTAAAATCGATTCTATTAAAACAACAATTTGTTTTTTACGTTCATTTCAAAGCAAACAAAAATAATGGAATCATTATTAAATATAAGTGAAGGAATAATAATGCGATTGAATAATTTAGTATGAACGATAATTATACCGTCAAATTAATTTCAATTCAACGCAACCTGTGCGTCGGTCTAATTTGAATTTCCCCTGTCAGTTGTGTTGCCGCTGCAAGAAACGTATCACGGTGTCACTATTTTCCCTAACGTTCAAATAATACGGTCAATGAAAAAGCTCAACAAATAAACAAAAATACGCTGATGAAAAATTATTTTTCAATCAAGGGTAAAAAAGCGCGTTATGAATATTCAAAAGTAGTGGAATATGTCGTTAATAGCAGACACTGGTGGGGAAAATTTTTAAACTGTTAATAAATCAGAATTTCATTCGTCGAAATTCACTTTTTACAACGAATAATTATGATCCTGAAATTGAAAGAAATTTAATCATTTTGTAGAATTTTATAACATAAAAAATAAATAGAAATTTAGATTAAATAATGGCAATAAAAAAATTAGAAAAAAATTCCACACGTAGAAAATTTAAGAAAAAACAAGTGCTATTTTTTAAAAATAATTTTTTAGAATTAATTTGTTTGTTAAATAAAATTCAAATATAGTGAAAATGTCTGTTAATTTTAGTTTCACCAGAAAATCTTTTTTTTCATCTACTTTTTTTTATGGTTAACAAACAAAATCTACTAAATGTAAAACATTTTTCATCTTTTTTAATTTTTATCAACATAGCTCTTAAACATGAAAATGCAGTTACTTAAGAATGCTCCAAGTCAACAGAGTTACAAATAAATTTTTTTTCTAAGCTATTTTCTATATCATTTTTTAAAATAAAAAGTTGCTATGTGTTTTATAATTCTTGGCTTATTGTATGACAAAATATAAATTTTTCTAGTCATTTGTCAACACTAATTGACAATTTATATACAAACAAATAATTTTGTACAATGCTTTTAACGTTTTTGGTTCTCTTTACTTTTAAACATAACCGAGTATGCATTATTATTATTATGATATAATAATAAGTTAATTGGCTCTACACTAAAAAAAAATTCTTGACTGGAGTGTAAATTTTCTTGGCTCAAGAAAATACTAAGGAAGGTTGAAAATTTCTCGAATCAAAGAAGAAAATTTTTTTAAGTCAGTTTCTTGAGCCAAGAAAATTTTTTCTTGCTCCAAAATAACTTTCGTTTTCCTTAAAATTTTCTTGGCGTAAGAAATTTGTTTTTTGTGTGTATGTTTTTCGACTTGAAGAACAATAAAAAAAAAAAAAAGATTTATTTTTCTTATTTTGAAAAGATTTTTTTATAGTTCCAGCTTTTACATTTAATATCATAAAATTTAATTGCAAAATCTTAACCATATTCTTTTATCTCTGGAATATCATACATTTAATTCAAGTCTATCATTTCGTTTCTAGGTTTCACATATTATCATTTTAAGACATTCATTTTGCAGAGATTTGAACTTATTATAATTTTTTTACACGTAGTTACACTTTAATCAAAACATTTAGTCATAATGTTCGTAAACTAAATTATTCGTAAATATGACTTCCATAATCTAAAAAATCATAAAAAGGGACAAATATAAAATCTAGTTATTAACTTTTCAGAGGCCTAAGTAAATATTTATGAACGACTAATAAATATTCATCGTAATAAGTCATTAATCAAACATCAATGAAAATAACTTATTTTAAATTTTAACAGGCGACCGACGAGTCATTTTGTTTACAATTTCATGCTCCTCAAGTCCAATTGATATCATTAGTATCTTATCACAGTGCGTTACGAATTGTTTTTGAGTTATCATAATCATAAATAATGTTGATAAAAAATGGAAAGATTCAAGTGTCAGTCGGATAATATGCAGAAAAAAAATGACTTTTTAACGGTTGAAACCGGGTAAAGGACTGAAGTTAGATGGGGGTGAATGAAAGAGCGAGAGAGAAAGTTACTTGAGGGACGGTATCTTAAGCAGATAGTGGACAATGGCTTAGCATAATGGTGAGAGGGTCGAATGCCAGTGGCCTCAGGGCGTGTGGTTGACATTTTCGCGTATCCATCACCAGCTAAGTCCCTTCATGAGGAGTGAAAGGCGTGCCACCATGAGTATACGGCATAAGGTCAGAGACGTTTTCAGGGAAACAAACTTAAAAAATAGCAGGAAGAAATGAAATATTGAAATCATTTGACGGGCTACTTACATTTCGCTGGACAGAAACGGCTTGTGCATGAAGCCCTTGTGGTCTGGACAGAGTAGGTTGGTGTTCTGTATTTCCGTCGGTGGATTCCTGCCACTACTTCTGCAAAATAATAAAACGAAGGGATTTAATTCGATGGCTTGTTAGTTTTATTAAATACTTATATTCGAGATTGAGGCACTAGACTAGACTATAGACGACACTGATAGAAGGATTTAGTTTTGTTTAATAAGATTTAATAATAGTTACTAAATCATTTATTAAAGCCCATTTATTTCCACCAAGTAAATATTTAGTAGTATTTAACAAATTATTTATTCCTACTCAATAAATCGTTTATTGGTATTGAAGAAATAAATTTTTTAACTAATTTTAGCGTGTAACTTAACTTTTTTACTCAAAATAAATAAAAATAATTAAAATAAATAATTTTCAATAAAAATATAATGTATTATTAAGAAAAGAATCTCATTAAATTATAATTTTTTATTTGAGACATTTATAAAATTAAAAATTGAACAAGTTTTTCATATCAATAATAGACTAATTAAAAAAATATGTGTGTGTACCAGAGTACACAGGTAAGAAGTGAAACTTCTTTATGACATATCATTTTTTAGGTAGATTTCGTAGAAATCTATCTATTGCATTGGACCTTATGTCGGAATTCACACGGAATTTTGTCATTTTATCTCTTATGTAGTCGAGTAAAGCTCAAAATTAGCATTGGTTCAA
>CAJNRD030001120.1:3749239-3791622 GCA_905319865.3 Cotesia congregata | reverse complement strand
CTACAAGCATCCTAAGCAAAAAAAATTTTTTTTTGATTTTCGTTCATAAATGAACGTTCGGAACTTCAGGTACATTCAAAAGCATTTTAATTAAATTTTTCAAAAATAACAATATTTTTTTTTTTAAACTAAAGTTTGACTCATTATCGACTCAAAAAAAAAATCAAGAATGCGATAAACTAATATTTTCTTTAAATAATAAGTATTTTAAAAGAAATTTATATGCATGTATTACTGCAGGTCTTAAAGAAGCTTGTCTCTATTACTGCGTGTCAATAACTGCGAATTTTAATTTATTAATAACAAACTGAATACTTGTTTTACGTATAAAACTACTATGCAAGTACTTCCTTGAAGATTTCAATTACTAGCAACAATTTTTTTTAATTTAAAAATCTCAAGTACCATTTATTTATAATTGAAATAAAAAAATCCGCATTAATACCCACACTTACCCTATCATTAGAAAGATCTTGACGTGAATTTGTGTCTTTTTACGCTTTTATAAATTTTTTGGTGATGGTCAATTTTCTATGCTAAGTTTCTGGAACTGTTTTGAATAGTTTATTGGTTCTATATAAAGATTGTTCCGTCACATTTACAATTCAACTATTAATAATTGATCCTGTCATAACAATATTAAATTAAAATTTATTTCAGAAGTATCTTAAATGTAGATTGTGATTAAAAATATCGCAAAATAAAATCAGGCCAAAGTTTTTTTTTTCAATTCATAATTCGTAACTCTCGGCAGTTCTTTAGAGATTGAATTTTGCTTGCAATCTTGAAAATAAATTTTTCTTTCTTTCAGTAAATTTTACTTGGATCAAGAACCTTTCTGCTAGATAAGATAACGAAATTTCTAAAAATAATCCTTGTTCAAGATTTTTTTTAAAACCAAGTTAATTTTTTCATCAATAAGTATGCAATTAGAAGTCGATGGAAAAATTAAAATCTTCTCAACATATTTTGAACTGCTAAGCGCTAATATATCAAACTTAAAAAGAAAGTGATGCATTTTTTTTTAAACAATCATTTTTTTTAATTTTGGAAATCAATTAAACAATTTATTTTCTAAGAAAATAAATTATTTTAAAACAAAAATAATTAACAACTTTTTTTTTTTCTCTATTTATATGTCATCTCTTCCTCCTTCCATCTTATTGGTGACGATCTATAGCGGTGAATCGTCATTAATGAGTGATGAATTGAGTGAGTAAGTGGATGAATGGCTGTTATTGTTATGTAGACAATGCCGGTGGTTTTAAATGCGGTCTGTAAGGAGAACAACTAGACACCAAGTGTGTGCGATAGTGTTATAATTAATAACTTTAAATTGATTAAGGTGTCAGATAAGTCTATAGAAGCTTTCCTCCGAGCTCCAGAGCTCCTCAATCTCCATCCTCTTTAGCTTTGTCTTTTATTAATACCCCTGACGCCAAATCTCTTTGTCTTTATCCATTTCTCTTTTGGTATAACACTGAAATATGATTAATAATTTTGAGATAACGCCGCCCGACTTTCGACCGGACCCCAAAACCCTACACCTAACCCAACTACGGACATTTTACTCTCTAACCCCTTCACCCGGAAAGGTCATTATTATTTTATAGCGGCTTTATGATCATGTAAATGACTAATTACTGTCGTTAACTATTTTATTTCGTTCATTTGGTTGAAGGATAAAATGCAGAAGGGATTTAAATCCGAATTAACAGAATTCGAAATTAATACACTGACAGAATAATTCATTAACTGTTAATAAATTTATTCATTTTGAAATAAATTATTCATTTATCAACATTTAATAAATATTTAAACACAGTTAACAAATATTTATAAAATGGTTAATTGATCGTATTTTATGAATGATTTATCAACTATTAATAAATATTTATTAAATCATCTTATGTTAACAATAATTTAATGACCGTTAATGAAGCTTATTAAATATTAACATATTCTTCTATCAGTTCACTAAAAAAAAGTTTGAAAAATCCAAATGTGCATGCCTTGAGCGCTCATGTTTTACATAAAATTAAATATTTGTTTACTAGCTGTTACTCGCCCGCTCCGCTGGGCGCTTTATAGAATTGCATTTTTAGATCTAGACTTTAAATTTGATTAGAGTATTGTTTTGACTTGCACAAATTCCAAATTCTGTCGAATTGGCATGCTTCCTTTATCCATGTAATTATTCTAGCTAATATTTTATTGTAACTTTCAATGTGCAATCATTATAACATTCCAGTGTCTTTCTTAAAAAAATGAATAATAATTGATATGAAAAAAAAAAAATTTGTAATGAGCATTGAAAGTTTCAGTTAAAGAAATTGCAGGTCTCATAAGTGAAGAAATCAGCCTAATAGATAAACATAACGAATAGAATTAAAAAATTTATTTTAAACAAATGTCAATCGAATAGAATAAATTTAGTTACAATAAAAATTCATTATTTCTAAGTCAAAAAAATATAGGTTCTGGATAAGTAATCACCAACATATCATATTCTAAAACCTTCTCTGAAACACGTTGCATCTTATGGTACAAGTATTATTCCGATCGGTTCAGTAGTTTTCGCAGTATAACCGGACGAAAAAACTGTCTCTCCATTTGTTAGTATAGATTTATTTTTTATTTCCCGCGTACAGTAATTGTTTATGATACGAATAAAACGCCCTCACGTGTTCCGTTATATCAACTATTTAAAAGTCGATACGCATACATACGTTGTTTCGGTCGCCGAGCCATTGTGAGAACTCTTTTTACTAAAAAAACAAACATATGGCCGACCAAAATGGGAAAATTCGGTGTGAATGCCAATCAAAATCTTTTAATTACAACTAAACGAAGCAATATCAAGCTTTGATATTGAATAGGGTTCTTCATTAAAGTTTATTGACGGCTGAAAAAAAAATTGAGTCCTAAAATTGTATATATCTTTAGTTATCTTGACCACACCACCATATTTTGACAATTATTTCCACTATAAGTTTTGAAAAACGGATTTTTTCACTAAAATTGATAATTAATTTACTAAGCAGTGTTTTTAATTAGTTAAGTAATCATTTTTCTTGCCACAAGTGTATTTTTTTTAAACATTTTTCCGCAGATTATTGATTAAAAATACAATTTGTCTTGACGACATAGAAAATTTGATTTTTAGGCCCCAGTAGAGCTATGTTTTCGCGCGATCGCGCTTAAGGCATGCAAAAATAATGATAAATAATTTTTAGTGATTGTAGTTTGTTTGGTGGTGCTTTTAGAATAACTATATTTGATATGAAAACTATTAAAGTAAAAGTTGTAATTGAGAAGGCGATGTGGAATATAAGCATTTAGACAAACTCATTTTCTTCTTCTGAGGGTGGTAAATTCGATGTATCATTTGCTCGTGGATCGTTAGGCGGTTTCAATTAGTTTTCCGTGCTCCCTTCTTTACCTTAGCCCCTAATCGCGGGTGAGCTGAGTTTTCTTTTTCATCTTTATCTCCCAGTCTCGCTCCTTTCCCTCCATCTTTTTTTTTTTTTTTTTTGACGCACAATTAGGAAAAAGGTCGTTAATACGAGACGGATAACGCTTATTTCCTTTATTAAGGTAGCTTTCGTTTCAATTCTTTCTTATATTCACGGATGTATATTTTTATCCAACTGAAATTGTTTTTTTCAATCAAAATTATTTTTGCTGAACAAAAATCAATCTTTAAATAGATAAATGATTGAAGATACGTCCATTTGAATTCATAAAGGATTGCAAATTTTTCATGTTTAATATATTTAAAAAAAATTGCAGAAATAATTATATTTCCATAATTTTATACCACATAATACACACCATAATACTTTATTTGTATTATTTTAATATTTAAATAATAAAAAATCATATTTAAAGTTCAGAGATACAGGACGCGCCATCTAATGTAAACTGTTCAACTATTTACTCAGACTTCTCCATGGTAATTTAGTGAATGCTCAAACCTATTAGAATCTTTTTTAACAACTTCCAATAAGTTTTTTTTTTTAATTTCTTTTTAGACGTTGAAAATGTTCTAAAAAACAAACATTTCATGAATTAGTATAAATATTAGTATAAATATTAGTGATATAGTTCCGAAAGTCTCAAGTTTATGAAGGGAATTTCTGATATCTTTTTTTGCAAAATTATTGATAACTTTTGCAATTTTTTTTTTAATTTCTAAATGCTTTTTTAAATCAAATTACATCTCAATCATAATTTTCTTACAAAACAACTAAGACATGAGAGCAAACTTTTAAAAATTTGCCCAGAGGACAAATATCTCAAGTAGCAAGATTTGCCGAGAAAATAAGTATATTAAGATCTCAAGTACCTCAAAAAAAAGTTGACTTTTTAGTAGATTTTACTCAACACGTCAAAAATTAATAATCGAGAACTTAAATTCAACAAAACACGAACTCAAACAAATTTATGCCGCTTGGCGTACAGTATTTCGCTGCTACGCTAGAAATTTTTTTCTTGAGAAATGAAAAACAACTGGAACTATTAAAAGACATAATATCTAGCTTCAAAATCAATCCCTTTAAATGTAAGCCGCAAGAGAATGCCAAAAATAAATTATCGAGTTTAATTTTTTTAAGCAGTGCTTAGAGTATTTTCGGTTAGTTTGATAACCTCCTTCGGTGCATTTTACATGTGTTTAAAATAAACAAATGGATATATTTAATTGGCATTTCTTGTCACTGGTCCAGACTGAATTACTGATATCAGACTGTACTACATGTTCTTAATAACAAATCTATCTAGACTTAAGGGCGAACACCACTGTGATAATCGAAAAAAAGAGGTGATTTTCGGGAATTTTTTTCACAGGGAAAATAAAGGAATTTGAGAATCTGATTTTTTTTTATTTTATTAAGGGTACATTAAAGATTATTACCCTAAATTTTTATTAAAAAAATATTTAATTATTACAAAGTTATTACAAAGTTATCATCTGAAAATAAAAACCCAAATTGCTTTTTAATTAATAAGGATGTAGTTATCGTCGCACGTACGAAATTTGAAAAATTTTTATTTTAAAGATTTTTTTTAGCCGGGTTTAAACAAAAAAAAAAAACAAGTAAGAATAGTGAGAAAATTTTCAATCAGTCGCCTTTTTTTTTAAATTAAAATTTTCAAAATTCCGTACGTGCGACGATAACTACATTCTTACTGATTAAAAAGCAATTTGGGTTTTTATTACCAGATGATCCGTTTTTGAGTTATCGAACCGACCATGGAAGGGGACATTATTTCTAGTGCTCTACGAGATTGTTAATAACTTTATAATAATTAAATATTTTTTAATAAAAATTTAGGGTAATAATCTTTAATGTACTCTTAATAAAATAAAAAAAATCCGATCCCCAAATTCTTTTATTTTCCCTGTCAAAAAAATTCCCGAAAATCACCTCTTTTTTTCGATCCTCACAGTGGTGTTCCTCCTTAACGAAAATTTATAAAACTACCATCTTTTAAAATAAACAACTCAAAAAACTTACCGAATAAACGATCTCCACGAGTCCATGAACCCTTTTTCAACAATATAAAACTCCACTCCTTCGTGTTTAGTAATATCAACCCTATTCTTCAAAAAATACAAATCATTGAGCTCTTCTTTCTGATTCTTCGCTTTAATCTTATCATCCTTCTTAGTCTTCTCAGCATTCTCAACCTTCTGCTCACAAGTAGAACAGCTTTGCGCGCCAAAGGGATACTCAGTAGCCTTAGGAAAATACTTTTTCAAAATACTCCATACCGCAGCAGGTACAATTTTCCTCCCAGCATCAGGAGTCCTAAGTTTCCCGTGCTCGCAATGCAAGTCCTCATTAAAATTAAGAATCCTATCCGATTCATCATCAGCATCATGATGTTCCTCATGGTGCTCATGTTCATCCACATAACTACCATCACTTTCCTGATTGTCCTTATCATCCAACAAATCCATAGCCAGGCGTCTCCAGTTTTTCAGAGAATTAGCACCAACAAGAAAACAGTCTTCATTAAACTCCTTCACCTGCTTCATAATCTCCATCACCTCTTTCCTGTCTCTCTCCAGCTGAGCCTGGAACCTCAACACGCGACATCGTCTCTTCACGCAGGCTTCACAAAGCGACCTTTTGTCCATCCTGGGACCGCCTCTATACTTGTTAAAAATCATCTCAGCAGCTTCTATTGGCACACACTTCGCCCGGTTTATCTTAAGCGGGTCCACTTTCCCGTGCGAGCACATCAGCACCGAATTATCAACAGGAACCGCAGCTTCTGGACAACCAGCCAGGTCAGTGAACCATTTGGTCAACCAGCCAGTAGGTATCCACTCATATTCTTCCCACTCTCCTTTACCAAGTATCCCGTACAAGTCAATAACTTCCTGCCTCTTGATATTCTGGTGCTCAATCTCTTTCATATTATCCGCCTGAATAGCCAGCAAGCTATTTTCATACGTATCATTCTCCTGTCGGACAATCTGCCTCAATGGCTCGCTCAGCTCCCACTTGTCAAACCCCAGAGTCACATACTGATCGCGTTTCTGACAGCTCATAGCGCGATGTGCGTCGCCATTCAACGATCGGTAATTCTTCTCCCAACCATCTTTGTCATTATCATTATCATTATCATGATTATTAGCTTGTTGGTGATGAGTATCATCAAACTCAATCTTTCTTACAACTTGCAGCTTATCCTTAACCTGGACATTATTTTCGTCAACATCCATCGGCTCTTCACCAACTGATTCATTGTGTTCAGAGTGAGAATCATCCTCACTTTTGTATTTTTTAGTCGGGCTGAACAACGTTGGAGAATCATCCAGCTCCATAGGTTCCTTTCTTTTAGTGCCATTACCAGTAATAGACTCTATCGGCTCCTCTTTTGTTTTTTCTTTAATTTTTTCTTTCTCATCTTTCTCAATGTGATTTAAATCCGACCCAGTTCGTCCTTTGCTGCTCGACCTAGTGTAAACCAACATGTAGGCACTGTTTGAAGTCAAACATCCCTTTGCGATCTTGGTGCGCTTAACTTTACCTCCATCATTGATCCCATCCTCAATGCGCTTGTTCTGCAGGCGCTCAACTTTATCGTCACTGAATTGGTACCACTCGTCAGAAGACTTGCAAATATTTACAATGTAATGCCCTGAGTGGGTGGAAGGACCTTTGTGGCTCAAAACTGCGACCAGCGAGTACAAGTGCGTCCCAGCAGGGCAATTCAAGTATTCTGACATATCCAGTTCTTCGGGAAAAGAAATCGAGGATGTTAATTTTTTTTTCTGCGCGGACTCTCGGTGGAAAACAAACCTCAGAAGCTGGAAATTGAGAGTGTCAGGCAAAGTATTGAGCCTGATAAAACGCTTGGCGTCTCGTTTGTCCTTGCAGTTTCTGCAGAGGTATTTGTTGGTGCCGGATAAATCTTCCTCGCTGAGGTAGTTCTCGATTGCTTGCTTGAGAGTCGGGGCTAGCTGGAGGTCTAGTTCGTAGAAAGTTGTCGGGGTCTCGTACTCGCTGCTGCAAGTCGAGCAGCGGTTTACGTATGAGTATGTTCCTTGAGTCAGGCGCTGAAGCAAGGTTTTCAGGTGATGGTTCTGCTGGATTTTACCTTCTATGTGGGCGAGAAGTAATTTTGAAAATTCTTGAGCATCTTGCTGGGTTCCGGTGTCAAGAGACAGAGCTCTTGCGAGACTCGTTGGGTCCAGGAGCTGCCGATTTCCAAACTGCATCATCGCGAATATATACTGCAGCTGTCCAACTACTGTTACTGGTTGGTAGGGTAAATTTTTTTCTTGGGAACGACGAAGAGACTCACGTTCTTCTGGGTCTTCTGTTATGTTCCATTTGTAGATTATTCGCCTGGAAATAATTATTAAAGAATTTATTTTATGTTATTCGCGTTCTTATCCATGGTTTATAATATACTAGCTGTTACTCGCCCACTCCGCTAGGCGTTTTATAGAATTGCATTTTTAGATCTAGACTTGACATTTAATTTGAGTATTGTTTTGACTTGCACAGATTCCCAATTCCGTCGAATTGGCATGCTCCCTTTATCCATGTAATTATTCTAGCTAATAGTCATTGTAATTTTTAATGTGCAATCATTATAACATTCCCGTATCTTTCTTACAAAAATGAATAATTGATATGAAAAAAAAAATTTGTAATGAGCATTGAAAGTTTCAGTTTAAGAAATTGCAGGTCTCATAAGTGAAAAAATCTGCCTAGTATATAAACATAACCAATAGAATTAAAAAATTTATTTTAAACAAATGATAATCGAATAGAATAAATTTAGTTTCAATAAAAATTCATTATTTCCAAGTCAAAAATATATAGGTTCCGGATAAGTAATCACTACCATGTCATATACTAAAACCTTCTCCAAAACACGCTGCATCTTATGGTTTAAGTATTATTTCGATCGGTTCAGTAGTTTTCGCAGTATAACCGGACAAAAAAATCGACTCTCCATTTATTAGTATAGATTAAATCGGTTCTCATTTTCAGGATAATTAATATTTGATGTTTATTTAATTTTCATACAACGTTTCGCCACTTTCGCAGCTTCCTCAGGTACTCAATTGTAAACATCAACTGTTAAATTTATGTATAATAATCTCGGCATTCATACGACTTATAATTTCTTCTGTTTTTAGTATCATCTCACAATATTTACAAATAATACAAAATTGTAAATTATTAATAAAATAAAATATGAAAATATAACTTTCATTATTTACAATAATTTTTCACACCGTCTAAATTAAGGGGGAACACCACTGTGACGGTCGAAAAAAAGAGGTGATTTTCGGGAATTTTTTTGACAGGGAAAATAAAGGAATTTGGGAATTGGATTTTTTTTATTTTATTAAGGGTACATTAATGATTATTACTCTAAATTTTTATTAAAAAATATTTAATTATTACAAAGTTATTAACAATCTCGTAGAGCACTAGAAATAATTTCCCGCTCCATAGTCGGTTCGATAACTCAAAAACGGATCATCTGAAAATAAAAACCCAAATTTTTTTTTTAACCAGTAAGGATGTAGTTATCGTCGCACGTACGGAATCTTGAAAATTTTAATTTTAAAAAAAATGGCGACTGATTGAAAATTTTTTCACTATTCTTACTATTTTTTTTTTTTGTTTTAACCCGGCTAAAAAAATCTTTTAAAATAAAAATTTTTTTTTACGACGATATCGTCGCACCTACGAAATTTTGAAAATTTTAATTTTAAAAAAAATGGCGACTGATTGAAAATTTTTTCACTATTCTTACTATTTTTTTTTTTGTTTTAACCCGGCTAAAAAAATCTTTAAAATAAAAATTTTTTTACGACGATAATTACATCCTTACTGATTAAAAAGCAATTTGGGTTTTTATTTTCAGATGATCCGTTTTTGAGTTATCGAACCGACCATGGAGGGGGAAATTTTTTCAAGTGCTCTACGAGATTGTTAATAATTTTGTAATAGTTAAATATTTTTTAATAAAAATTTAGGGTAATAATCTTTAATGTACCCTTAATAAAATAAAAAAAATTCGATCCCCAAATTCCTTTATTTTCCCTGTGAAAAAAATTCCCGAAAATCACCTCTTTTTTTCGATCGTCACAATGGTGTTCCACCTGAATCTCCAAAACACAACATTTAAAAATTTTATTTAAAAGTTTAGGATCAATTGTCTTTTAATTTTTGTTATAAAATTTATGGTAATAATTTACAAGTGAGGTTCACCCATGCTAGCCCATGTTAAATTTTTTTTTTATCAAATTGATCAATTTTTTTTTTTAAATTGTTCGTTTTTTATGTACTTTTCAAAAAAAAATATATCAAAAACATAAAAAAAAGATAAATTAGAATTTTTATTCAAAAACGTGAAAGCCAAAATTTTTTCCAACTGTTAAAGGCAAAAAGTTATCGAAATCTTTATTTTTTCCTATCACGACATTTTTGATCATAAATGCGCCGTAAAAACAAGCAGAATCAAAAAAAAATTTTAAATGTTAATTTTTCACCTAGATATGGCCAAAAATAGGGTGGACCCTACTTATAAATAATTACCAAATTTATACTCTTCAATGCTAATTAATATTTTAGTGATGAAAAAAAAAATTTTCAATCATCAAGATAATTGAAATATTGTCAGTGTAATTATAATTATTTATTTTGTTTCATTAATAATTAGTTACCTCATATCTTCATTGTGAAACCAGACTTGAATGAGACTGTTCACGTAACACGTTGCTCCTAAATTTTTTAAACCAACGTACTGAGTTGGGTCTCGTAATTCGTCTAATGAATCTTCTAAAGTCGCTGTTTCTATGGGCAGGGATTTCAGATATTTTTCTTCGCCTAGTCCTACCAAACATCGAGGATTATAGCTGCAGTTACGCCTGAAAAAAAATTTAATTATGAATAATTGTAATTTTTATTTTTATTTATATTAAAACTTTTTTTTCGAAAATTGAGAAAATTATCAATTACAATTTTTTATATGTATTATTTTAATTTTTAAATAATATAAACTGCTATTTCCAGAATTATAAAATAAAAAATTTTGTCTAAAATTTTTTTTTTATTTCCACTTGAATTAAAAAACAACTGTTTTACAGCAATTTATTTGTTGATAAAAAATCTAGGAATTACCAGACGTTTACTTACTTGTTTCCGTATCATAATATATAAATTATTTATTCAATTATTATAAAAGAATATCTGTCTAAATAACTTTTATTTTAATAAACGCATGTTAGTACTATTTAAATAATATAAACTACTATTTCTAGGATTATAAAATAAAAAATTTTGTTTATACTATTTGACTTTTTTCAACTAATTACTAAATAAATATTTTTTTGTATCAATTTTTTTTTTTTATTTCCACGACTTGAATTAAAAAAAAAAAAAAAAAAAAACAAACTGTTTTACAAAAATTTGTTTGTTGAAAAAAATCCTAAGAATTATCAGACGTTTACTTGTTTCAATATCATAATATTTAAATTATTTATTAAATCATCTTAAGGAGGTCCTTTCGCCGCCAATGTAAAATAAAAAATATTAGATTATGAGTAAATTCAATTTTTTTCTAATAGTTAAGGTCCTTATTTATCTAATAGTGAGGTTTAAATTATACTTTACCGGACTAAAAGGTTATATTGTGCAAATGAAAATGTAAACAACCGAAGTACAGCGTTGCCAAATCACGGACAGGTTACTAGCAGTTGGTTTGAAAGAGTCAAATTAATTTTTGTATTTAACTATTTTTTTTTTTTTATTTTCAAAATTTCAACGATTAATGCCTCATATACTATTTATTATTTAATTTTAGGAATTTTTATGGGTTTCTTTTTTTAATTTATCGTATATTGACTACTACAATTGTTTTGACTCAACTGGAGCGAAAGGATTTCCTTAAAAGAATATTTGTCTAAATAACTTTTATTTTATTAAACGCGTGTTAGTACTACAGGCTTAACAATATTAATAAAATTTAAATACTATCTCAGTAAATCTGAAATTTAATTTAAAAAAAAAAAAGAAAAAAAAACATTTGATAAAATATGACCTGCTCAAAAAAATTAAATAAAAAAATATATCACCAAACTTACTTGCAATTTTTACAAATATTTAATGAGACTCTATAAGCCAAATCGAGTTGTTCATCAGCAATGTTCTCTGGAGATACAGAATCAAACCAAGACCAAGCTTCTTTTTCAGCTACATCAGCTCGCTTAGGATATGTACGATTTGGCATTTTGTCTGCTGTTAATAAATATACATCAATTAAAATGACAATCATCAACTTATCACCTCACTCGCTTAGTCAAATAATAACTTACCTTAAAATAACCTACCAATCCCCGAAAAAAAAGCTTACTAATTTAAAAAAAAAATTAATTACTAAAAAGTTATTAATTTTTTCGTTATGAAAAATGGCGGTTTGTTGATTGAGGTTAGATTGGTTATGTTACGAAAAGTAGTTGACACATTTAAATATCTATTTATTACTGTAACTAATAAAAATTTTCTACTTTGATCTAATTAAACTACTCATGTGTTTTTGTTCTATTTAACTAATAATTTAATGAGTTTATATTTTACTCCACACACTAATGTAAAACTGATGGAAGGCCACTATATAAACTTTTGCTTGGACACGCGCAAACTCATTTTTTATTTTCTGTTTTCCGCTTAGACAGTATGGCCGCCACCGGCGCGAAAACTTATTTTTTAAATTCATCATTTGATTCATCCATTATTAATTACCTAATAATTAATTATTTTATTGTAATAATTTTTTTTTGCTTTAAATTTCTTTTTTTAATATTTTATTAATTGTCATTTATAATTTTTTTTACATTTTTGCACTGTTAATTATTTATTAAAAATTTAGTAATTAACTATTTATAAGTAATGTTCATAATTTTGATCAAAAACTTTTTCTCAAATATAATAATTAAAAAATTTGACGTGTAAGAAATTCAAATTTACCGCGTTTATTTCAAAAGCGCATGCGCGATAAATTTGACAGCTGCGTGCGAGCCGGCCATTACAAAATCAGAACTGTCAGATTGTCAGCTACCGGCATGTTTAATGTTTAAAATGTAAATAAATTATTTACAATTGTCAGATAATAAATTTCATTTATTAGGTATATAATTTTAACAATTTATTTATACAAAAATTTATTTCATAAAATATTTAAATTATTGAAAAAAATACTTTTTTTTTCTAAAAATATCTTAAAATAAATTTCATACGAAGTCATTTTGAAAAATGACGAATTAAATTATAAGTAACAATAAAAATTATTATTAATTATAAGTGAGTCATATTAATTCTAAATTTTCAATGTGCAAACCTGATAAACATTCGCGCCACCGGCGATCATACCGACGATAAACACAAAATATAAACAAGTGAATCTTTTTTTTTTTAGTTACAAGTTGAAAAATTGCTATAAAGTTTGTTTATAAATGATAAAAGATCTAATTGCATGGAAACTATTGACTTAACGATCCGAATTATTAAAGAAAGATGTAAATAATTAATTGCGGATAGAAAAGAACATTGTTTTAACATGTCGCAGTGCCAAATAGGTTAGAATTTTTATGAAACTAAAATATAACATTAAAGTTAGCTGTCACTTGACCAATTTTTAATTTTATTTAACAATTAAATTAATTCTAAAAAATTGCATTTTTAATTTTTAAAAATTTCTACATGTCAATTTTTTTTTCTTACTTTTTTTTTTCGTAATTTATTAATTAACAACAGTTCTAAAAACTATCAAATATCTGCTAAATTAATTTTCATTACTAAAATTAACAGACATCTAAAAATTCTTGAAATTTTTGTTACAAATCAATGATTGAAAAAAAAAATATTTTTTTAAATTCGCACTTATAATTTTTTAAAATTTCTGTATGAGAAATTTCTTTGCTAAATATTTTGTTATAAAAATCTAAAAAATTATTAGGTGTCTACTAAATTCAGTATCATGAATTTTTTAATACTAAAATCAGCCGGCACCTGATGATTTTAAAAATTTTTATAATAATTTCAAAATTATAAAATAAATATTTTTAAAAATTCGCACTAATAATTTTGATTAATTTCTACAAGTGGAATTTTTTTAGTAAATTTTTTTCATAATTGAATTGTTATAAAAATTTTTATATTTATAAATGTCTGTTTACATTCCTATTATTTATTGTTTCTATAACTTGTAATAAATTAATTTATTTATTTCTCTACTTGCAGTTAGTTCGGATATCCTATCAGAATTACTAGAAGTCGCTTTCAACAGTATTATCTATTCACGGCAATTGTACCCACGAGAAATATTTACCAAGAAGAAAATTTACAGCACTGCCGTTTATATATCAGAACATCCGGAGGTTAATGATTATTTAAGAAATATTATATTGTCCGTAAAAGAACTTTTGGATTCTGATGTGACATCTGTTAAGAAGATTAATTTTGTCATTTGTGATGGTGAGCAGAAGGAAATTGAACGAGTTGTCTTTGATTTAATGGAGTTCCGTCTTACTGATAATGAGTAAGTTTTTGTTTTAAATTAGAAGGTAACAATGTTATTTTCATTAAAATTTTAATTTTATTTTAGCTGTCGAAATTTTATTTTATTTTATTTATTTACATCAGAGTATTTATCATCATTAACAAGAACGCTTTTTTAAATTTAAGAACATAACACTTTTTTCAGTAGATAATAATTTTAGTTAAGGTAAAAGCTCCTATTATTGACACCCTATTTAATTTTATTATTTCATAATTAAAATCTGTTAATAATCACAATTTTTTATATTTCATGCCAATTTTACATACTTTTAAAATTAAAAAATATTAAAATTTAATTTCAAGGTATAAACTATTTACCGCAAAAAAATTTCATTTTTTCAAATAAGCCAAAACTGTTTATACGTTTGTAATTTCTTAACAATATCGTTAAAAAAGACCTTATTTTAAAATCCACATTTCTCAATGTTTTTTTTTTATGTAATTGCATTGTTTAAAATTATTTTAGATGATTTATAGTCTAAATAACTATATAATCATTTATTTATACTTTATCGAGTTAAAATTAATTTAAAAATAGCGGATGTCAATGGTGGAGACACAAAAATTAACTTGCGTCAACTCACGACATAGGCCATAATGTAAGGTTCTCCATAACCAACTCTCTCAACATACATATCAACGTATTAATGTTTACAAACTGTCATGTGATTTTATAAGAATCAAATTATTTGAAACTAGAAAAGATTGCTAAAAACAACTTGGTAAAAAATATAGAAAAGCTAGGTCTTAAACGAATTTTAAAATAATAAAAATTATTGATAGTTTTACATTAGTTAGTAAAAATGATTATTGTTAATATAAATTTAACTGTAATAAAAGATCTGCCAATAATAGGGTCAAAGGTATGTCAATAATCGGCTCTTTGAATTTTTTACGCTGTCAATAATGCATACATTCGACCTGTTGGTTTTAAGTTGATACAATAATTATTAAATTTATTGCTATTTATCTATACTAATAAATGGAGAGCCGGTTTTTTTTGTCCGGTTATACTGCGAGAACTACTGAATCGATCGAAATAATACTTATAACATAAGATTCAGCGTGTTTCGGAGAAGGTTTTAGTATATGATATGTTGGTGATTACTTATCCGGAACCTATATTTTATTGACTTAGAAATAATGAATTTTTATTGTAACTAAATTTATTCTATTCGATTGTCATTTGTTTAAAATAAATTTTCTAATTCTATTGGTTATGTTTATATACTAGACATATTTCTTCACTAATAAGACCTGCAATTTCTCAAACTGAAACTTTCAATGCTCATTACAAATTTTCTTTTCATATCAATTATTCATTTTTGTAAGAAAGACACGGGAATGTTATAATGATTGCACATTGAAAGTTACAATGAATATTAGCTAGAATAATTACATGGATAAAAGGTGCATGCCAATTCGATAGAATTGGGAATCTGTGCAAGTCAAAACAATACTCTAATTAAATTTCAAGGCTAGATCTAAAAATGCAATTCTATAAAGTGCCCAGCGGAGCGGACGAGTAACAGCTAGTGTTAATTAATTAAATTATATAAGTAAAAACAGTGATTAAGGTGTCCTATAAAAAAAAAAGTTGACAATATTGATTTGAAACACGATAAAAAAATTCAAATATTCATGATCACTTTTATAGAGTCAATGATGGAGGCTTTTACTTTAGAGAGAAAAAAAACGATCCTATCTCCGGTAATCATGCCCAGTAATTTTTTTTACTGATCAAATTACCACCAGCATTTTCAAGATTCTTCTTTGAATCGAAAATTTTTTTTCCAAAAACTTAAATATCACTATAATCTATTTAAAAAAAAAAAATCATCAAATGTATCACCAAAATTTTTTCAGTTCGATCATTATAGACACATCCAGTAATAAAATTTATAATATTAATATTGTGATACTAATCGGGAATGTCAGGAAGTTCATTGTCTTCTTGATTTATTATTATATGTTTCTCATATCATCACTACTATTATTTTTATTTCTGATATTTATGTTTCACGTTTAATTCTTTAGTGTTCTAGAATTTTATTTGATTGAATTTTAAAGATCGGGGAATTAAAAATATTCAGACAAAAAATTTTTGTTTTATATAAAAAAGTTTATTACTTTTAGTTAAAACAATTGTTACCTTTCAATATGAAGCTTTTTGATTAGTATTAATAATAAGGTGTGAGTTATAATTAAAAAATAAATTAGAGCATTTTTAATCCATAGAAAAGATCCGTATTTCTTGAAAACCGAGGACGCTCTTCGAGAATTAAATCTGCGGTTGTTGATGTCCGATAATTATCTGAGTAAACTACCAAAGGATTGTACATTCTTTATTGAAATAGAAACCAATGAATCAGCTCACATTGGTCTAAGCGAGAATCCAAAGTGCCTTGAGTTTCCATGGATTGTTAAGAAACCGAGCGGTCAATTAACACAGCAAAGTGATAATAATTACTTATTGCCTCTAACAACAATTAAAACTGAATATTTAGGGTTACAAATTTTTTTTAAGACTTCAAATCCTTTAAATAAATGAATTTTATTCAAAGTTTTCATAATTTTTTATTACAATTCGCAATAATGAAAAATTTTATGCCCGACTTGTATAAATATAAATTTTTTTAATTTTGGTGTATTGCATTGCTACTTTTTAATGATCGTGAATAACTAAACTCAATAAAATAATTTTGAAAACTTAGTGTTGAAATTAATTAGAATTTTAATAAATTACGAAACATTTTATTAATTATGCAAAAATTAGGCCTGTACACTTTAGCCGGTTAAGCTAAAAAAAGAAGAAATGGATCAAAAAATTGAAGATATTCGAATCCTATCTTGAATAATAACTTAAAAAAGTTGTTTTTTAGCTTAGTAAAACATATTTTTCAAAAAAAAAAAAAATCAAAAATGTCACTCTTAAAAAAACGTAAAATTTTAGTTTACTATTGGAAAAAAATAAAAATAACAATAGTTTAAAAAACAAAAAACACGCTTTTATAGAAAACGAAACTGAAAAGTATATGAAGTGGGTCAAAATGAAGTCCAAAGGAGTCGATTACAAACATACAATCATACAGGTGAAGCTAATAAAAAGCGTGTAAAAATAAAAATTCACTGTTTTTATATTTTTCGTGAAAACTATGTTACGAGTTATCAATTTTCTTACTCTACATACCACTATTTTTTTGAAATTTTCAAAAATTCATATCTTCAAAACTTATGGAGATTAAGAGCTAATAATTCACAGGTACGCGTCTTATGATACATACAAAAAATCTCGAAAATTCAGTTTAATAAAAAAATATGATTTTGAAAATCAAGAGATTGGGGATGGAACAACCCACATACTAGGTCCCTAAAATAAAAATACATGAAAGTTTGAAGTTATAGTCAATTGTCGAAACTCGAAAAAAACGGGACACGATTCATCATTGGTTAAAATTAAGGCTCGCGCTATTCAAATTTCAAGTTCTAAAAAACGTTAATATTATTTTTTGAATTTAGCCGTGAATAAGAAGTCGTAAAATAGCTAAAAAAAAAAAAAAAAAAAAGCCGTTAGTTAATTAGCTAAGCTAATTTAGTTAACCGGTTAAATTAGCTAAGCTGATCAGTTAGCTAATTAACTTAGCTAACTTTTGTAGCCGGATTAGCCGACTAAATTGTACAGCCCTAGTAAAAACTACTACACAGAAAATAAAATGTTTATGAATCAAGTATATAATTTTGAAGAACTTAATCTTCTTGATTTGAGTTAGAAAAATTCTTGAACTAATAAATTTTTCTTGATTTAAAAAAATTTTACTTGATTCAAGAATGTTTCGTCTTGATCTAAAAAAATTACTCTCTTCAAAATTATTTTCTTGATTCAAGAATTTTTCTCTGGAATCAAGTTAATTTTTTTTTTCAGTGTATGAAGTTATCGTTTATGTTATTTATAACAAATAACATTTAAATTTTTTAACTGATGGCGTATTCTTGTAGAATTTTCTCTGCACCGAAGAGTTGAGTCAGTCGTTTTAAGTTCATTCATTTTCTTCATTTAGAATTTCTTCTGATTTATTTCTCTGCATGTGAATAATCTTACGTCGAATTTTTCCACGCCTTAAAATAACATCATAATTTTTATAACAATTATAATTATTAAAAAAATGTATTTATTATTATGACAATTTTTAATTTACAATAATTAACAAAATTTACAAATACACACTTCAATGATATTCTTATTAAAGCATAATAATAATTTTAAATTACACATAATTTATTTATAACTAGAACACACAGTAACAATTAATTCGTATCAATTGATCAATTAATAAAATAGTTATACGCAATTACTCTTAATTCTACACAAACAAAAAAACCAATACGATTAAATAATTTTTCTTTGGTAGTAACTTAAAAAAGAAAAAAAAAAATATTAATAAAACATATAATAAAAAAGAACAAAATCTAGATAAAATTAAGTATAGGCACTAGAAAGATCACAGACTTGAACACTTGGCAGCCTTTAAAGACTCCAATGGTTAAAAAAATAATTGCGACAGCTTACGCAATCAATTTGATGATAGCAAATAGCACGATTGTCACATATAGCGATGAAATCGCTCCAGTTGCCATGGAAACGTGCCCATGAGCGACTTCTGCTCGGGTTAGAGACCCTAGAGGCACTTCGGCGACAACTTTAGAACTGCGCTCAGTAATTCGGACAACTAGCTTTTCAGTTTCCGCGATGCACGCTCTCAATTGTAAACTGGAAGGTTCTTTTGCTGTAGACTGGACAATGATAAATATGTCATTCTCTGGAGTAACATGGCCGCGTAACGTGCACTGGGCAACTTGGATTTGTCGTCCTAGTGCTAGCAAAAGTTTTTCCAGTGTCACTGCATCTTTATCAGCTTCCTCGTCCATCATATAGTAAATTCGGTCGAGCTTGAAATTGAAAAAAATATGAAAATTAGTTTTTATTCATTATCAATTGGCAAATAAATGTTGGAAATATATATAAGATTCATGAGAATTCGTCAAAAAAATTTCTAATTTAGCCAATTTTTATACTTGGCCATACCCTAGTAGCAATTTGGTTCAAATTTTGGGCAAGTCTGGCTCAAGAATCGTGATGAAGTATTTGTATACAGATTTTTACGATTCTTGGACAAGAAACTCACAGCAGATTATTGTTCAAGAATTGTCGAGTAATCGATCCAGATATTTGACCAAGATTCTTGGGCAAGACTGGTGTCAGAATTCGTTCAGAAAATAACCAGAAATGGTGGAGCTCCACACCACCACTTTTTGAGACTCAGTTGTGAAGACAGAAGGGTGATTCTCTGTAAGGATGTTTTTTGCTGTCCCAGGCATTTTTTTATTAGAAAAATTGTTATTTTGTTACTAAAAAAAATTTATTATGAAAGTAAGAAAACATTTCTATTTAGAGCATTGAAAACTAAAATGAAACAAATTTTGGTTTTTTTGCTATAAATTCGTAAACCACCGAAATAACAGTCCCCTGGGCTGTTCTTTTCCCAAAATTGAAACTTTAAGATTAAATTTTAAGTTATTCGTCCATAATATATAATTTTGTCCATAATGTTTATAAACTTAACTAACAATCTTCTTCAATAAATAGTACCAAAAATTAATTTGTTTCATTAAATTCATTAAACTAAAGTTTGTCCCAGGCGTTTTAAGAACAGTCCTCTGCCAGAAGTTCAAAGCCAAAAAAAATCCAGCGTGCTATATTTTATGTTCTGTAAGGTTTCTAAGGACCTAACTAGCCTTGAGTTAATAACCATAAGGCTGTTAGCACTTTATCGCCATTTTATTTAGTGTCAAAACACCGTTTGTGCTGAAAAAATGTGTCTGGACCGGGAGATACTCAGTCCCTTGGCAACTATTTTTATTTATAATTTATTTATACAATTGGATCCATAAGTCTTAATATTATTCTAATTAATGTAAATATTCATTGAGAACTTGAAAAGTTGAATGCATTGAAATAGTTTGCTTGATTTTTCTCAATTTGATAAAAAAAAACAGTCCTCTGTCACGTTATATGGCAAAAGATACACAAATATCGAAAAAACAAAAATTAAATCGGCTGTTTATTTATTATCATTAAGCTGATAGTTTTGTAGTCCTTGTTAATTTTTTTTCTAATAAAATCAAAAATAATTTGGTCGGACAATTTTGTACAGATTTAAGACGTCCTTACCGAGAATCACCCAAAAGTTCTTATTCTTATTTCAGTACGGTAAGAATGCGCTCTATTAGTCTTTTTCGTTTTTCGTGCAATTCTGGATCAAACTTCTTTACCAACAATCTGGATAAATTCTGGCTACAGACTTGTCACTAAGCTTGACTAAGTATTGCTCCATATTCTGTTTTAAAATCTTGTCCAAGTCTGTCGCCAGTCTGGACAAATAATCTTGGTTAACTGTCCGGCACAAGATTTTTCCGATTTTGTTTCCAAAGCTTGGTCAACTATTTGACCAAAGAATCTTGTCCAAAACCAATGTTACTTAGGTATATGACCATATCAGGCAAAAAAAAATTTATGGGAACTAAGACTAATGTTTCCGAAGCTACAATAGTAAACCTACCTGTTTCTTAGAATAAAATATGCGTGCCGCGCCACCACAAACAGGACAACAGCTCCCCGGAGGAGTGACGCCTATGCAATTGGAAGGATTCAGTCTTGGACATTTTACCGCATCGCCACATCTGGGTATGTTTCGATCACCAACAACACCTACCGCAACACAAGCTCCGACGTAATCAACGATAGTCCTATCAGCCCAAGCAGCGCACTCGCTGGCATAAACTTCGCCATTCACCGCACAAATTGGTCCTCGAAGGCTGCAACCTCGTAAACAGGGTCCATGGTACGCAAGAGCAGCTTTAGCTTTTATCAAAGCACAGGATGTATTGTGCTGACGATTGTCCCGATCGCAAACCGGGCCGTATTGTGCATTTCGAAGATCACAATCCAAAGGAACGCATTCGTATTGTCTACATGGTTTGTGGATTGGTGATAAACAAACCCGTGGTTTACGCAAGCACCTTTCATTTGGATTACACGGATTTGGTTGGCACGGATCTACGGAAGAACAGCTTCCAAATTGGATCTCTGTTGCAGACAGTCCAGTGCATTTGGCCAAGCAGGCGCTTGCATAGGTGACCCCAAATCGGCTGCAAACTGGAACATAGTGAGCAGGACAATCGCAAGGCAGTGACGGAACGCGTACTTCGCTGCAGGTTTTCCGTGAGCAAGTAACTTCTCCCTCGAAACAGTGACACGGATTGCAATCTAAGTAGAAGTTGGTCCTGTGAGCCACGAAGCGGTCTTGCACCCAGCAGGAATTGGGGTTGTAGCAATTGAGAGTTTTGCACTTTTCTAACCCATTAGCAGTGCACTGACAGACGTGATGACACCCTTGCTGATCAGTCCGCGGTATCTGGACCCAAGTGTTCAAAGGAACCAGTAATCGTGACATTTCCCCCAAAGTGCAAGATGGAAGACACTTGTACAACGTGCTGTCATTGGGTGTAAGCACGCAAACTTGGTCATCTGGACATGGGTTCCGCTTGCAAGGAGTGGAAACATCAGCAGAAGGCAAAACTCCAGCAACAACTTCATCTTGAGCTTCCTCCATGAAAGGTCGAAGAGAAACGCAGGGTGTTCCAGGCCTGGATGGTGATAACTTAGCACACAAACTAGCTGCTGTATGAGTCCGACCTATCACCGTCCAGTCGACGCAATTGGCCATCAGTTCTAGGCAGTCTTCTCGGCACAATTGGGTCTCGTGGATCCGATTCTCGCAGGGTCGTAACTGAAGCACACACGCTGCTGCTCGCAATGATTCTAAAGGGCAGGAAGGATCAGCACGAACTGGAACTCCTAAACCACGGATCACTCCACCACGAGCCCAATGATCAGCTTCCCAGCGTGCTGCGTCGTCAGCTGATTTCGAGCATGAACGGAACAGGTTGACTGGGCGGTTATTGAATTTGGTACAGTAAGACAATCCGGTGCAGCCAATTTCACATGGTTCGTCGGAATCTTCAATGCAGCGACGTAAATCAGCTTCATTTGGCGATGACAGGCACTCGGTCTCCATCTGCGACCAGGACACTTCCCAGTCTGCTTGAAAAGCCTTCCAGCAAAGGTTCTGGCAGTTGGTACTCGCAGCTCGTGAACAGCACGTCAGTTTTCCAATATCTAGAGGAACCCGTGACGGCTTTATCGGCGCTGTTTGAAGAATGCAGCTCCAAAGAGGCGAATGGGGAATCACTGGATGACATTTTTCTTCCAGTGTGTCCAAAATCTCTCGGATGGAAGACGATTTGAATAGTACTTTTCTACAAGCATCCAGACAATCGGGTGTGGTGGCCTCCTTACAGCAATTCAAATCTGAAACGGGTCAATCAAATTAGCATTCGTTAACCTTGAAATGAATTCAACTGGGCGTTATAGTTAATCCCATTCCCCGTTAGGCGTGTACTTACACTGCTTAGGATTTTCTGGATTCGCTGACTCGGCGACAGTTTTCAAGCACTTCGGCACTTGAGTAAAGCATCCTTTGCTGCTGTACAATTTTAAGCTGAATTGTTTCCCCGGCTTGTGAAATAAATCACGACATACCGAGCGGCACGTCGTATTGGAGACATCGCTGCAACAACTCTCGCCCTCCTCCCGCCTTTCTAAGCATGAATAGAATTCCAATTCATCACTCGGACGGCAAGAATTTTCTAAATGCATCCGTGACCCTGCTAACGCACAGGATGACTGGCACAGCGGATACTGCGCTAAATGACAACAGCCTCTGCCAACCCAATTTTCATTATTTTCTGCTTCTGAAATATTTATTGGTAATCGTTAATTGTTATATTAGTTATTGGATTAAGGTTCTAATTTTTTTTTACTTACCACTCAAAGTGGAATTTACACAGGCCCAGAATTCCGACTGTAAAATACAGTTTTCGATTATTTATTAGTTAAAAAAATGATTTTATTATTGTTTAGATTATTGATAGTAGAAAAGTAATAATAACACAGAAAAAGAAGAATAACAAAAAGAAATAAAATAAAAAGTTCAGGAAAAGGAACAACAACAATTAGAAAATGAAACGTGACAAGATACACTGAAAAAAAATTAACTTGAATCAAGAGAAAAATTCTTGAATTAAGAAAATAATTTTGAAGAGTTTCATTGTCTTGAATCAAGACAAAATATTTTTGAATTACGTAAGATTTACTCAAATAAAAAAAAAATTTCTTAGTTTAAAAATTTTTCTACTCAAATCAAGAAGATGAAATTCTTTAAATTTATCTACTGATTCAAGTAAATTTTTTTTTTCTATGTAAGAAACGTTTGTGATGGAGAAAGAAATACTAATAATGGAAAGAAAAAGTAAAACAACAAGGAAAAGAAACAACAACAATATGAAAAAAAAAAAAAAAAAAAACGGCATGAAGAAAGGGCGGCTGTCCAATTTCAAAACACAGTAACTAACATTAAAAAAATTTTTTTAATTTTTCTTATTAAAAAAAAATTTGCCCGCCAAATTAATGACAAATTTGATTTATGAATAGAAAATACTCAAATATAAATATTTTTAAGAAAAAATACTTGAAATTAAGGTTTAAAAGTTATAAAAAATGCAGCAATACTAAAAAAAAAATCAGGTATAAAAATTTTGCAGTTACTATGTTTTAAAATTGGGCAGCCGAGGGAACATTAACAATAAAAAAAGACACTTGAAGAATAGGAAAAAGATTATTACAATAGAAAATAGGAACTAGCGATTGGAAAAAAAAAGTAATGATAAGAAAGCCAAGAACAGCAAAAGAAAAATGAAGAACGGTAATCGCAAAAAGGAATTACAACACTAAAAATAGGAAAAAGAGGGGAAATAACAAAAAAAAGAATAACAACAGGGCATGGAACATTAACAATAAAAAGAAGATCAGAATAATAAGAAAATGGAACATTAATAATAAAAAAAAGAATAACTATAACGAGAATAAAGAAAATAACTTTTTGAATTAAAAAAATTTTTTTAAATTAAATTTTTTAATTTAAAAAATAAATCATTTGATAATTTTCAAAAGTATCAACTAATTTCTTTTATAAAATATCAAAAGTTAGCAAATAATAAAAAAAAAAAAAAAAAAGAAAAAAACGGTTCACATAAGTACAAATCCATTGAAATCTATAATCAATCATTCATATGTCTAGTGAAAATTGATTTCCTGTACAGTAAGAAAAATTGTGTGCGTCTATTGTGTCAATTGATCGATTAGAAAAAGTACAATGAAAATAAAGAGAGAGATTCTGTGTCTAAAAAAAAAATGGTCTTACCATGTCATGTGAACAAAAGTCTGTCAACCTGGTCCTGACACTTTCACGCACTTCTGAGTCAGCTCCAACGGCAACCAATGATATCTGTGATAAAAAAACAATAGGTTCAAAAAATAACATTAAAAAACTTGGTCATGTTTTTATTGTATAAGTTGTAGCAATATCCTGTTCTACGACGGAATATCAATTGATGGAAGTAAAGATGGAAGAGACAAAACTAAAAAGAGGGACATGAGTTAATAGTGTGTACGTTGTGCTGATGAAAAATATAAAAAGTAAAAAAAATCCTTAGTGGATATAATACTTTAGTCCTCATTCCCTTCCCTCATTGCCGATTCAATAGACGTTTTTCTCATGATATTTACATTATATTAGTATGTGTCACGTATATTGTTGCATATAACTAGGACTGGAAGTTTCTGGACAAGGGGCCAAGCTAAGAGTTATAGTTATAGATACAACTTATAACTTAAATAATTTAATGTAACTAGTGTATACAAATGCTTTTGTCAATGTAATACAGTAACAAGATAATAAGATGTACTGTATAAATTGTATATATTGTATAAGTGTTGCGGGGGATAGAAAACGGAAATGTATAAGTAGCAGTGATTATCTTAAATTCAGAAGTACGGACCAAAGGTCACCTTCTCTTATCATTTTATCTAGTTTTTCTGGAAGTTTTAACGGCTACAAATTTAAATACAAACACTTATTGATACGAAAACTTGTTTCGTAATAAGAATAAGTTAAACAGATGTCGAAATTTATGGATGTCTTTTTTCTAAATTTATTCGTTACAAGTTTATTTTCGAACACTTTTTATGATTTTTATAGTTTGGTTTGAATTTTTATCATGATTATGTTATTCAGAGTGAAAAACTTAACTTCAATAGATTTTATGACAAATATAATACATTGAAATGTAAATTTGAAAATTGAAATGTCAAATATTGAGTGTTTATTTTATTTGGATTTCTTCTAAGTTTTATGCTGAAAAAAAAATTACTATCCAGTATTTTCAATTCATGAAATTAATTCGCCATTCAATAGATTGACATTTTTGAATAAGGTAAAGTACCCAGTAGTGGAACAGGTTTCAAAATAAAACGTATTTGACTCTACTTTTAATATATAAATATGTAATTATTAGTTCAAATTAGTGATTTTTATGAAAATATAAACAATTTTGAATTGATTGAAGCGCAAAATAACGCAAATAATTGAATATTTATAATTTGACAACGTTTTTACGATAGACTATGAAAGGAGGAGTAGTTGAACGATCAATTCTGACAAGCCGCAGTAGTTGAACACTCCGGGAGCAGTAGTTGAACTAATAAAATATATGGCAATAGGCACACCAAAATTTTTTAACGTTTAATTGAAATATTCAAAGATTTATAATATATTATTGAATAATATTAAAAATAACACTGTGAATATTTAATATGTTCATTTAAAAATGAGAAATATTTGTATTTAATTTATTAATTACATTTTTTATGAATGACAAAGTAAATTTTCAATTATAAATCAAAAAAACTCAATTCAAAACGTTCAATAATTTTTAACTATACTAATTTTTAGTTATAAAACTTATTTAATTTGCAGTAATTAATACAAATCACAATACTGATCACTAGTCTATAAACCTATTGAAGGTTAGAGTGCTGTTAAAATTATATGGTCCCAGCTTGTTCAAGTTCTGGGTACCGCTTTGAAAATTGGGAGGTATAGTTGAACGCTAAAATTTAATATAAAAATTCTAGTTTATGTCTTTGCAAAAAATATGTATTATTTAGAAAAGACTATTTCATTGGATGGTACAATTTTTTTCACTTAAAATGATGATATACCGTTTTTTTTTTTACTGAATGTTCGGTTTCCGGTTTAGTACCTTTTTCATGAAAAAAATAGCATCTATCAGTTATTCTCGACATGTCAACTTTAAAGTTAACAAAAATGTAATTGTTTTGATTTATAATTGAAAAAACTTACCAAAATCAATTACTGTATCATTGAATAATTATAAAATGCGCATATAACTCATAATACATATACAGTTTTTGTATTACAGCAATTCTAAAAGTCTGTTCAACTATTGGTCCCATTTTTAGAAGTGTTCAAGTACTGGGTACTTTACCTTAAGCAGAAAATTTATTAAGAAGAAAAGTTAAAAACTCACGAAATAGTTATTTGCAAAAATGTGTATTGAATCTTCAATGTTATTAAATTGAAATCTAATTTTTTCAGAATATAAAACCAAAAAAATCTATAATAATAAAATTGTTTGTCAGGGTAAAAAAAAACGATAATAATTTATTAAGGTAGTTTGTATTTCCGTCAGAAAATTCTAAATTTTTGTATACTTATTAAGGACATGATGATACAATTACCCTTAAAATTTAAACTCGATTGACCACCTTTAACTCGAAATGAATTCAATTAAAAATTGGATAATTAAAATTGATTGCATACGCTCTCTGCAGTTTTGTACCAGTTTCTTAGTTATGAAAAAAAACTAACCGTCAGAAACTTTCAAAAAACTGTCAGTCTTTTAATGTATTTGTTGTGAGTTTTTAAGAAAGAAAATTTTAAGGAAAACGAAAGTTATTTTGCAGCAAGAAAAAATTTTCTTGGCTCAAGAAACTTTGACTTCATTCAAGAAATTTTCAACCTCCTTTAATATTTTCTTAAGCCAAGAAAATTTACACTTCAGTCAAGGATTTTTTTTTAGTGTAGAAAGAAGTTGTTTAAAATATGTTTTTATAAAATATTAGATTAGCATGTATTTAAAGTCCACTTTAGAGTTAGCATTTCCTTTCCGACTTTTAATTTTATGAAGAGACTAATTCTTCAACCAAAATATGGAGTTCTTAAAGAAAAACGAACTTATAATATATAGTTAGTTCTGGAGGATTTTTCTTCAATAAAAAATTTAATTGTATCGATTGAAGGTGACAACGTTCTTGAACCAAGCGACAATACTTATTGACAGAAAATTTTAATCTCTTGAGCCAAAATTACGATATTCAAGATTTTTAAAAATAATACAGCATGTTCGTCTTCAAAATAAATTCCTTAGAAGAATATTTTTCTTCAATGAAGTTACTTCTTCTTATCAATATTGATAAATAAATAATTACAAGTACAAAGTCTCTTAAAAGCCACTTAGAGAAATAATATTTAACAATCTAACTGGAGAAGTAACCGCCTATTTTAATCACGTTTATTCTTAGATGCAACTTCCTTTTAATTTTTTTACTGCAGTAAATTCACGACCCTCGTTGCAGAGTACTTTTAGAAGATAAAATTAAAATTAAAAAGACTAAGCCATTTGTTTAAATTTTTCAAATTATAAATTTGACTAATAAATAAAATTAGCTCATCCGTCAGAAGGTTACAAAAATAGACAACTATTTTTTAGATCTACTCAAATACGGATTAAAATACTCACTTTAATCCGTACCACAGAAGTTAAGATTATTTATAAAATTACTTAGCAAAATTTGTGAGTGTGATAAAAAAAATAATAGTTTAGTATCCGGTGTAGCTAAAACAACAAAGGAAGTACTCATCAACAGTCGAAAACCATCAGAGGTTCGTCACTTTTCATTTATAATTCCTTCTTCACCTTTTTTTATTTACATATGTAGGTATGTTATTTTATCTGCTGTTAAATCTTAACTCTCTCTATACTTAGAGCAGTGTAGCTTCTTGATCTTTTAAAACATCAAAGTTATACTTGTGTATTTGTTTACTTCCTATACCCGGTAATTTTTATCTCACGATAAGCTATCTTTCATGCTAACAAACATGTCAATCGATCTCAACGGATCATCGTTAGATTATATTATATAGATTGATTATTGATAAAAAAATGTTTTTTTTTTTTTACCTCGGAACAAGCGGTGCGACACTCTCCGTCTGCAACTGAACAGCACGACATTTCTGTAATAAAGATGGAAAATGATTAAATTATGCAATTATTTTTTTTTTTTCGTGCAAATTGTTGCAATAAAATCGGTCAACAATTAATTAGATTTAATTTATATAACTCTATGGAAAATTTCAAAAACGGAGAGAATTTTTTTTTTATCCAAGAATATTTTTTGGAAACAGATGAATATATTTTTTTCTAAAGTTAAAATATATTTTATACATAAAAAATTTATTTCTACAATAGTATATCGAAAATTTTTCTATCAATGAAGATATCCGTTTTTTTCGGAACACTTTTAAAGGAATAGCACAGTTTTCCCTCTCATTTATTCAAGAAGTCGAGCGTCTCTGACAGAAATACCCTTAAACCAAATTAAATCCCGAAAATCTCATTTGTTATTATAATAGGGATTATAAAGGATAAATATATAAGTATAGTCTACTGTATAGGTATAATCACTTGAAATAATTCACAAAAAGAATAAAACTTTTATGTCTTACACGTATAAAAAAATTATACATTTTCAATAATAAGAAAATGTTTTAATTTAGAAATAATAATAATTTATTTTTATCACATTACATGTTTAATACAAAATTGCTTGAAAATTGAGATTCTCAATAATTTATGAATAAACTGGTTCTTTAATAATAATAATAATAATAAAATAAAAAAATTTTTTTTAATTTTAAATTTTCTCAACGGAAAGTTAAAAATTACGCCTTATAGACTTATGTTTGTTCTAACGAACACCGTAAAAAATTTGGTAAACTTAGTATTATTTTGGTATAAAAAATGTTAAAATTAAAGTATCGAGTTTATGAAGAACGTTTCGATACGCCATTCTCATACGTCGTATTCCACAAAATTTGACAAATTGATTTTTTTTGAAAAATAAAATCATGACAATATTATGCAAACCATTTTAAAAATTTAAAGGTCAAGTAGTTTAATAACTGTTTTTAAATAAATATTTTCATACGTTGGATCCCATTTAATCAATGTTAAAAATTAACCATTTTTACCGTCTGCTGTAAAATTTTCTAAATGTGGGATACGACGTATTAGAATGGCAGTATCGATCTATAATTCATGTATAATAATATTATGTCTATTTATTAAACTTACTAATCTTTGTATACATATGGTTTAAAAATCCGTTTATTGTATATTTAACAACATACTGATACACAGAAAAAACAACTTCTTGCACCAAGAAAATTTTAAGGAAGACAAAAGTTACACAGTCAAAAATTTTAGTCGTCATTGCGTCAAAAAATTTTAACATTTTTTGTGTTGATTCAACACAATAAATGTTAAATTTACACTTAAAACTGTTAAATATTTAACACAAAATTTTTTGACGCAATGACGCAAAATTTTTGACTGTGTATTTTGGAGGAAGAAGAAATTTTCTTGGTTAAAGAAACTTTGACTTCATTCAAGAAATTTTCAATCTTCCTTAATATTTTCTTGAGCCAAGAAAATTTACCCTTCACTCAAGAATTTTTTTTTTTTAAGTGTAAAATTACAAGACAAAAACGCGTTAAAAAAAAAAAAAAGGATTTTAGGGAAAAAAAATCAAACTTATTGATAGAATTACAAAATTTTAAGAAAATTTTCATAATCTTCATAGAAATTTGCGTAATTTTAATAATAATAATAAATAGGTTTTATTTGTATCACTTAAATTGTGTTTTATAAAGTTTTTATATAGATTTTTAAATCTAAAATATCTCCGTCTTTCTCTCTTATTCTAACAATGCTTTGGTTCACTTAATTCTACTTTGTACTGTAGTTCTTTTTATAATCGTAATTTTAATATATAAAATAAGAATTTTGATTTAAACCGCTTTTGATATTTTAACAAAGCTGAGTTTGTAAACATGATGTCCATTTATCATTATTGTCAAGATTTATGAAGATGCAAATCTTTCCAAATGAATTCATCACCAGACATATTATTAACAGTGCGACTCCTAAAATTTTCCCACGAAATTAATAACTACCCTGTAATTTCGCAATTTAGAACGTTAATTCATGTATTTACTAAAAATTAATTTTTGTAGCGTCACTTGTATAAATTTATTTACTCAATAAAAAAAAAAAAATTGAACAATCATCCGGGTCTGTTTGATGATACTACAAAAGGTCGAACGAGTGGAGCAGAGTCAAATGAACGAAAAGTAAAAAGTAAATCCACAATACTTGTCCCCTCGTATGATTTTCTTCTCAACTCAATACAACTACATAATATACAATGAATGAGCGTTTCCTGTACAAGCATTTTGGTAACTGGTACTTGATCTACTCCATCCCCCTACACCCTCAGGAATGACACAGTAAGAGACGATAGTAGCGTTTAACATACTATATACATACATATATGGATATAGTAAGATCTGTGTACAGTAGATCAGACGTCAAACGTCCCGCATACGCATGTGGGGTCTACAAAGGGCCCTCGAGCCGAGTTATGACACGCAGGGCGTGCCTGAGACCCGGTGTCTTCTGTAAAGTCTCTCACGTCTCTTATAACAAAACCATACGCTTCGGATTCCGCTTTTACTTTCATTTTACTAATGCTATACTTGTACATACTTTTCCTTTTTTTCCATCCCTTCTTGTATGATTGCTACGCCGATTTTTTCCCACTCACCACATGACCTACCTCTCTTGTTACATGTCACGGAAAACCCGTAGAAAATTAGTGAGTTACAGAAATCCTTGATTTTTTTTAAGTGTCGAATTTTAACTTATATTTTTTTCAGTTAAACTTTTTTTCGGGTGTTGGGATGAAAATGTTTTTAAATTATGACATGTTCTAACAATTTTTAGGATTTTGGTCGAAAAATAAATGATTCCATAGAAAATTAAAAAAAAAATTCTTTTCACTAAAAACTTTGTTATTTTTTTCGTCTTGGCATAAAAAATAAAAAAATGAATATTTTGAACCTTTTTTTTCTGAAATTACTTTATTTCATGGCGAATTTACGATAAAAATCATAAAATAGGCAAAAACAAATTTTTTAATTAGTATCAAAGTTTTTAATGTTTACAAAAGTTTTATTTTAATCGAAAATTATTAATAAAATGTGTCTATATGTCTTACAATTTTCAATTTTTTTTTTATATTGTACGTGTAAAAACAAACTATTTTCACAAATTTCTATTTTTTTTAATTTTTTAATCGAAAATTTATAATCAGATTATAAATGATTTTTGAAGAACCAAAAAAATGATTGTTAAAAAAATAATGTAAATATTATTTTTATGTTAAAAAAATTAGGTGACGGTGAAACTAAACAATTGCCGATAATTTAAAGTTCAGAAAGAATTAAAAAACTATGAATAAAATATTTTTTTTGACAATACAAAAAAATTGCTTGGCATTTATTGTTTTTTTTTTAAATCAGTATTTTGATTATTTTTTTAGATTTCTAAAGTGAAATTATAAATTTTAATTTTTTTCTTTAGAATGTATAATCATTTTAAATTTTAGAATAAAATATCAAGTTTTATAAAATAAAATTTCGAAAAAGTACCAGTTAAAGGTTTAAATTAATTTTCAAAATTTTCATAAAAAAATTTAAAACAATTATTGCAAAGCATAAAAAACTCTAAAAAATTTGAATGCCTCAAAAATTGTTTGCTTAAGTTTGAAATTTAAATTTCAGGAAAAATATAAAAAAAATAAAAAAAAAAAGAACATATTTGTAGAAAATTATTCGACAGAAATTGAATTAAAAATTATGAAGGAAAATTTTCCAATCATATAAAAAATTTCTATGTTTGTAAAATGCCAGGAAAATTATTGATGATATAAAAAAGTTATTTTTTGCGTGATTAAAAATTAAATTTTATATTTTATAAATTTTTATTTAAACAAATATTTAGTCTTAACAACAAATAATAAATAAATAATAAAAATTATCAAGAGACATTGTACTGATACTGAATAATGCATGGTGAGTTCTGTGCAAACGAAACAGCAAGACAATTAAGTTAATAGATGCCAATTAGTCTGCAAATTGTTCTGGCATTTCAACGCTCATTTTTAAATATTTTATAAGCTCGATATTATATAAAATGTATTATTATTTAAGAAATAAATAGTTGAATGTAAACATTAGCCCCTTAAGTTTTTAACTTCCGGGAAATATTTGAAACCGTTATATAGAATTTTTTCAGAATTTTCTTGTTTACACAGCTGGAACTATCTTCGAACGTCTTCATAATGTAATAACATTATAATATAGTATATTTTAGTGGTGAAAAATATATACAAAAAATACTTAATGTAAAGTATAATTGTTTATGTTTTTGGGTTTCTGCCAATTGAACGAGAGTAAATTTGTACAAGTACGAAAAAAAAGGTAAGCTCGCGGGATTTTTGTGGCTTATGATGTGGGATAAACGAAAATAGATTATACGTTGCGGTGAATATTTAAGCGTAAAGAGAGTAGTCTGGAGAGTTTTATTCGAGTTTGAGTAATGTCTGTGATATCTGGCATTTATTAAGATAACAGACACTTTAAAACACTTTTTTTTTAATCATTTAAATAACAATTTATCATTTCTTAATTTTAAAGAAATAATTATTACTAGAAACGTATGTCTTATTTGTTTTATAAATTTTTTATCTTAAAGTTTAAAATAGATTCAAATAATACATTGGAAATAAATTACATTTTTGTAGAATCGTTTCATTAATTTATCTAAAAAATTAACCATTTATAAATTTCTATTAATTCTTCAATAAAATAATAATAATTTATAACTTTAATTTTAACATATTTTAAAGAGAAAATTAAATTCAAATTTTTCTTATATGGAGAAATGCATAGTAAGATTAACTATTCCTAAAGGTTATGGACCCAGTTTTCAATTTTGCAGTTTCTATTAAACAAATTTTTTCTACTCTAAAAAAATTCATCATAGGTTTCAAAAATTTTAAAAACTTTTAATAATACTCACAAAAATCTAATCCCATATATTATTTATTACAGATGTTTTTTTTTGTGTTACAGCTAGGTCTTTTGTAATCCTTTACCAAACTTAAAAATTTAAATACCATATTAAAGTTTATGATTCCCGCTTTTCACGTAAATTACACAGTATAAAATTTTGTGTCATTACGTCAAAAAACTTGGTGTTAAAAATTTTTGTGTTAAACATTTAACACTTTTATGTGTAAATTTAACATTTATTCTGTTACATCAACACAAAGAAAGTTAAATATTTAACATAAAAATTTTTAATACAAAATTTTTTAACGCAATGACGCAAAATTTTTTACTGTGTAAATTTTGGATTGCTA
This sequence comes from Cotesia congregata, assembly GCA_905319865.3. Lineage (NCBI taxonomy): Eukaryota > Metazoa > Arthropoda > Insecta > Hymenoptera > Braconidae > Cotesia > Cotesia congregata. The sequence continues at coordinate 3,757,878 of CAJNRD030001120.1, read as the reverse complement.
ACATTTTATGCGCAAAAGTAATCTATATTAAGCAAATTGATGAAATAAATTCAAAACATTTTTTATAAATATGATATCAATTGTTGTTTACAATCCAACGTAATAGTATATTATGTAACCGAATGGATTGGGTTTTAGACTATGTAATGACAGTTGGTGCAACGAGCAAAGCGTGTGCGTTACCACACGAGTATTAAAAGCCTGATCCAATCAGTTTATACATAAATAAATGTAATTATTATGAAAATATAGTTAGCCGACATTTCAAAATTTTTAGAAATTTTTTATTGGAATAATTTCAATTAAACAATTAAAAAAAAAAATTTCACATGTAAAAAACTTGAAAAACTATAAGTGCAATTTTTTAGAAATATTTTTTTAGTTGTAATTTAATTAATAAAAAAAATCAATAATTTTTAGACGTCTGCTAACTTCAGTGTCATTAATTATTTCATAAAAGTAACATAAAATTTCAAACAATGTCGTGATAAAAAAATGAGTGGTCATATTATAATGTAAAAATCAGTAAATGCATTCAATTTCGTCGTCTTAAGATGAATTTGACCAAAATTGATTACTTTAACTGTTTAAGTAGATATAGATCATATAAAAAGTATTCTTATTCAAGGGTTCCTGTATCAAATTCCATCGAGTGTAAATAAAATTTTTTACTGCACCAAAAATTAAAGTGTCTATTAAATGACAACTTGAGACTAAACAAAAAATGATTTATGCAAAAAGCAATCAACAACTAAATAAGAAGAAAAGATACAGTTGTTTCTTGGTTGCATTAAGTCATAGCTCTTAACTCTCTTAACTGATACACATTATCCTATATCCCGGACCCGACTAAATGGCAATTTACTCAATTGCATAGATATTTAAATGACGCGACGTAAATTATCACTTAAGCCCACAACTGACATTAATAACGCATTAAATACTAGAAAGTACGCGTCTCATAGTAAATTTAATATCTAGTAGCTATCGTTAATTATAAAGCAATAACCAACACTTGGGCTACTAGTTTTCACTAAAAATTACATCCGACATTGATCGGTATTAAATTATATTAATCACTCGTAATAATGATGAATAGATTTATTATTTATTATATATAGATACTTTCAATAGCTCTTGATCTCTTGACTTGATCTTTTTTCATGTATCATACACATGTGGGTCACTTAAATCCTCAATTTATAATCATATCTACTAACGAGAAGTTGCCTTTACTTAACATTTAATTTATAGTATGCATGTATATAGTATGTACTTTGAATGAGTATAAGCAGTTTGATTCTTATTCATTCTTTTTATATTACTTTTTATTCTTTATTATATTCATGTATAGATCGCGCGAGAAATTTAAGTGAGCGTGAAATAGCTCATACATTTTTTATCATTTTTTTTGCGGATATTTCTATTACCTGTTTTAGTAATAATATTCGATATTTTGTTATTCTAATTTTGAAGTATTATATATAAAATAAGACAATTCATTACTAATTTTATCGGTAAAATTGGGTTACTCTTTTAATTTGTTTTAAAGACAAAAAATTTTTGTCTTTTTCAAGTCATAAAATTTTATTTTGTTAAAATAATTAATTTATGAGGTCATATTAATAAAATGACATTTTTAGCAAATTTTAAAGATTTATGGTAGAAAGTGATTTGCAGTTTAAAAATTATAATATTGTTTCCATTTAAAATCATTATTTTGTAACAAAAATGAAAAAATAAAGAGCAAAATTAATCATTGTCTCAATTTTAACCTTTTAACTTTTAAACCAGTAAATTTAGCAAAAAATTATAAATGATCTTTTTTGTCTGAGCGTTTAATTCTCTACGGTAGTATTTATTTTACATCATTGTGGATTAATTTTTTACCTACTTATAGAATTTTAAAAAACAAAAAAAGTTTTTTGCATGTTATTTCCATTCAAAATTCAAATTTTTAAGGGATTTTTTTTCAGTTTAAAAGTGTTCGATTTCTTGGAAAAATAAAAATTCGAAAAATCTAACTAGTATGTGTTTGTGTTCATAACACAATTATTGAAAAATTTTATTGTTTTGTTTAATGAAAAAATTTTTACAGTAATTCAGAATTTTCCGAAAAATTTTTTTAAAAAAATTTATTTAAAACCTCATTAAATTAAAAAAAAATAACAATAATTATCATATCTGAAAAATTTTTTAGGATGAAAATTTTTCATAGTTGTTATAAAATTCACTATTGCATTCATTTACAAGTTTTCGGTTACGATAAGACAGCTACTTCCATTTCCGCTACCAAACAGTCTTCTCTAATATACCGATTTTAAATCATAACTTTTAAAAATTTTCAATTTTCTTACGCTAAAATTTATTAACAATATTTTTCAACTCCAAAAAGACCCATTAAATAAAATTCATCATAAATTAATTTAAAAAAAAAAAAAAAATTACATTTGTTATTTTTGAAACAACCGTTAATGTACGCACGTGCGGAGTATTAATTTTCTCGTCACTACAAGAATTATTTAAAAATTTGTGACTTCATAATTTTTTAAGTTTTACATATTTTATTTGCATAGTTGCGAAAAATTTTTCAAAGATAATTATTTAAGTAAAATATATTAACTCCGGATGTTAGTGTGGATGATAATTAGAGTAACATACGCACATACAAATACACACACACATTCAAAAGCATGAGTAAGAGAAATGAATTGAAGATAAAAACAGTAGTAAAAATAAAAAAATAAAAAAAAACATGCTATACACTTATGGCGGGAAGCTGTCGTCAATATTTTATTATATACATTAATGTAACAGTGATGACGAATGCTAGTGACGATGGGTTCAATGAATTTATCTCTTAATAAATACAAATGAAAACTACAAAAAATAATAACAATGCTCTGTGCAAAAAAATTATTTTTAATTAATAAAAAATAAATTACCTTGCAAACCATCTGTGAAACAAAAAATTTCAATAAGAATCCACAGGCACAGATAAATAAACTTGTAAACCCACATTTTAAACTCTTGACGTAAACTCGCGTCAAATAATAAAAAATTAAGAATTTAGGTTTTAATTAATCCGTGAAACATGTTGAGGATGTGAGGGGATTTAAGTGAGGGTTAAAAAATAAAATAAAATAGGCGAGAAGCGTTCGGTTCAACGCGTCTCGATCGACTGAGCAGTCGGAGCTTTTTGTATTCCGGAGGCAAGGAGAATAAGCTTTGATGAACAGAAGTAAGAAAAAATAGAGAAGCAGGGAGGGGAGACGGAGATAGTGTTGGCAATCACTTGGATAGAGATGGGAAGCTGATGGGTTTAGATGCTGAAGAAGAGTCGAGGATTAGTAAAGAGAAAGAGAATGTTTAAGATGCGGGTGCAACACGTGCTTTGTTGACTTAAAAGGAAATTTATTTACTTTGTTATAAAAAAATACTACGGCAACAGTTGTTATTTGTTCATTTAAATAGTGAGCATTTAAAATTTTTTCTTTGAGTAAATTATAGTGAAGAAAGCTAGTTGATTCAAAAAAAATGTTTATGTCTCAAAGTTTACACGGAAAAAATGTTTTCTGAAAATTATAAAAAAGTCTTTTAAAATTATAGTTTTCTATTTCTGGAAAGATATAACTGTCAAATTTATATTTTTAGAAGTGTATACTGAAAATAAAAATTCTTGACAAGTAGAAATTTTCTTGGCTCAAGAAAATATTAAGGAAGATTGAAAATTTCTTGAATAAAGTCAAAGTTTCTTGAACCAAAAAAATTTCTTGCTCCAAAATAACTTTTTTCTTCCTTAAAATTTTCTTGGCGCATCAAATTTGTTTTTTCTGTGTAATTTTTACATTTAGAAAAATCGTCAATTGTAAATCTAGTACTAAAAAATTTGCAAATTTTATAGTAAAAAAATTAGGAAAACGGTTGACCCTAAACGGCCATCCCTGCAACTTCCCGCTAATTCCATACTTAAACGCTCAAAATTGCACTTATTACGTTGTTGAGCTTTTCGAGCTCAAAAAACTGATAGAAGTTTGATAAAAAACTTTTTTAATTTTCAAACCGCAATAACTTTTGAAAGAATGAACCGATTTTCACGCGGTTGAAGGCATTCAACGCAGTTTTTCAAGCTTTACGAAGAATTTTTAAGTTTAAATTTATCGAACTAGGAATTTTGAAGTAATTCCGAAAAAACACTTTTATCGTTTTTCTTTCGACAACGATAACTTACGAACGAATCAATCGATTTTAACCAGCTTGGCGGTGGTCGACGTGTTTTTTTGATGTTAAGAGCTACTTAGATTTTGAAATCGATCGGTAAAGCCGTTTAAAAGTTATCAAAAAAAAAACCACATTTGAAAAAATTTTTTTTCGTAGTTTTTTTGAAATTTCTCAAAATCTACTAGTTTGAATCGGTCTAAATTGTATTAAAAATCTGTTTGATCAAGCCTTTTTGAATGGAATCAACCGCGATGAAATCGGTCAAGCCATTCAAAAGTTATGAGAGGTTTACATACATCCACATCCACAGGCACATACACACATATACATACATACAGACACCATCGCGGGGATAGTCAGGGAAGCTTACTAGCACCTAAAAACGTCGAGATCTGATGAAAACTCAATTTTCGAAAAACGGGGTAAAACCAATGACTTCCCGATTTTCGAAAATTTTCAATTTTCTGAACGGGAAGTTAACAATGCAATGCATTTATGCAATGCATTCTATTTTTAATGACAGCTCACTTTTTACTACTGTTGCGTGTAGAGAGGATAGGACTTCATTTTGCCCTTTCATCCATGTAGAAAAACTGACGTATTTTTTATTGTTGTAGCAAATAGTAGGTCAGTTGCGATAGATATTCAGAAGCGATCAGACTTATTTTGCATATTTGCTTATTTTGTTATACGTGGTTATAATATTTTCTGACCCTTATAATCGCATAAAATTATAACATAAAATGGTCTCGTAATTTTTACATAACTATTTATGTAGTTGTCACATATAATTATCAAGTTGATTTTTATTATCTGCGCGAGTTGTTAAAAAATATTTATTTAATTGATAATATTGAGTATTAAAGAGATATAAATTGATTTTAAGCAATTTATTCAGTCGTAAATATTTACGTTTTATTTATCTTTTATTTTAATGATTTTTTTCTAAGTGTAATGATTTGAGGTTATCTGGTAATGCATTGAATAATTTTATATCTTGATCATAGAATTAAATACATTTTTTTATTTGTAAAAATTTTTGCTTACAAATATTAAAGATTACATTTACATATAGGTGAACGCTACTTTATTCTTATATAAATAGTATATTACGACCCAAGGCTAGAAAGTTGGATTTCCTGGCGTATGTGATATGATGGCCGAGGCGTAGCCGAGTATTTTTCTTGCTTTCCAGCCGAAAGTACGCAACCCCGGGGAAGGGGTTTTGCAAAACCGAGGCGAAGCCGAGGTTTTGCTGGGGGTGAGGGGGGCGCCGCCCGACTTTTGTAAAGCCGAGGCGAAGCCGAGGTTTTACTGGTCGGGGCGGGTATAATAAAAAAGTAAAAATTAATACATAATAAAAAAATAAGTTATTTTAAAGTTTATTAACAAACGCTCTGATTAAGAGAGATAACTTGCACAGAACTTGTCACAAATATTTAAACTTGATTTCATAACAGAATTAATTTTTTTAAGTTGATTAAAAGTTAGTTTTTAATTAGACGGCTAAGAAAGATTGAAATTTAATTATTAGAAGCTTGTAGAGTACATGGATTGTTTTATAAACATCGCTTTACTAGCTGTCAAAATATAAAAGAAAGCAAGTAAAATCTACAAAACTTTTATATTTTATTTTTTCTAAAATTTTTATATAAATTATTTGTGCAGTATTATTATTAATTAACATTAACAATAATGTTAATCTAGTAAGAAATTATTTTTATTTATTTGACACTTTTTGGTTAGTTTATGTGTTGACATGTTACATACAGACGATGTTGTGACTGTTATATACAATTGAAACTCGCTGTATAGGCCGGCCGCACCACGAAAGTACGAAAGAAAGCGAGGCTCTGTGCTGCCGGCCAGAAAATATGCGTAGCGCGCATGCGTAGAGAGCCGGCCGTAAAAGTTGCTCTTCCTGGAGTAAAGAGCGTCCAGGATGAGCATACTTTCGGCTAGGAGAGCAAGAAATAGTAGATTACATACCTAGGCCAGTAAAATAAGAAAAGTCTCAGACCACATGTAATTGTTGGCCGAGGCGAAGCCGAGGTTGACAAACATGTGGTCTGAGGCTTTACTTTTTACTGGCCAAGGTGTGTATACTATTTTTCTGCTCGACGTAGCCGGAATGTGGCAACTTTGTTTAACGCAGCGGCCAGAAAGTTGCCACTTTCCGGCCGGAGGGCAGAAAAATAATTTTTCTGTAATAATGTTTGAATCATTTGATTTAATAAACAATTCTCCAACTATACACGGGACAAAAATAACTTGAATCAAGAGAAAAATTCTTAAACCAAGGATATCATTTCGAAGAGTTATATAGCCTTCAATTAAGACGAAAAATTTTTGAATTACGTAAAATTTACTTGAGCGAAGAAAAATTTTTCAGTTCAAGAAATTTTCTCGTTAGTTTTTCGAATTTAAAAATTTAATAATGCTGTGAAGCGGGTAAAAAGAGGGAGGAGTTACGGTAATTATAAGTGTTATCGGTAATACGGATTTTGTTTGATGACGTGCCATCTAGTGATTGAATTTTTATTTATTCGAAGAAAATATATTTGTTTTGAGAATTAAATTATATTGAGTTAAATAAAAACTTACACTTTTGAACTGAACATAAACATATTTTGATACAGGCTTTCTTCCTACGAATTTTCTAGAAAATTTTTCGTGAATGAAGTTAATGTTTTCTTTTATGTTTAAGCGCCAGTTCCATCTTTGATACTGAAATTAGAATTTAGAAAATTATCATTATTTGATTTTCAAAAAGTAAATTTTGTTTACCGAAGACTTTTGTCAATTTTCACTGAGTTGCTTTAAAGAAAAAAAAATATAAGTCTTCTCACTTTATTGTACAATCCACAATAATATGAAAACGATTTCAAATCATATTGCCTATATCTTGATGAGAATAACAACTGTTCGTTTATTGTTGTATAAAAGTCTAAAAAAATAAAATAAATAAACATTAACGTTAAGTAGGTTTTTGTAAAAATAAAAACAAAAAGTTAAATAAATAGTTCCGTGAATGGACGCACCTTCTGCAGAACGTGTTCTGAATACTAATGATGAGATTCCTCTAACTGTTGATTCTTGGCACTAGTTCATAAGAAATGCGTCTTATCTTCGGAATGAGTGATAAATGATGAATAAGCAAATGAGAACAAACAATAGTAAAATAATAGTTCACACTGTCGATTTAATAATAACGTTAATTATAATCATAAAATTAGTGATTGATTATGAGAGAATCAATTTGGATATTTGTTGTTCGTATAAGTATTTGATGGAATGTCTTGTACTTCCTGATTGTTAAGTTCAAATGTAAATGCACCGAGGTAATTGAGCATAAAACAATCGTGTCACGTGACATGTGTAATTTAAATATCAAAGAAGAGCGTAGTAAAAAATTGAGAGAATGAATAATTACAAATGAATTCAATTGTCAATTGAAACACGCGCTTATGATTGATAGGCGGTCAATAACGATTATTGACTTTTATTTGAATTTGTAATTTTTATTGCTGAAATAAATGCGTTTTTCAAAGAAGTTGTAGTACCTATATACAAATTTTGAAGATGACATGAATAGATAGTTTTATCGAAACACAAAATTAAGAAATTTTAATACTCTTGCATGTTGTACTTGATAAATTTTTTTTGAATTAAAAAAGTGGTTTATATAATTCATTGATACATAGGGACATTCCACGCCCAATTGGAAACTTTTTTTTTATTTTCTCAATTTTTTGACATTTTTTAATACTCATTAAAAGACTCTTTCTAGTAAGGAAAATGTTGTCTGACTACTCGCTTGAAAGATATCGAATTCTTAGAAAAATCGCACTTTTTCTAGTTTTTTGTCTGTAATTTGTCCAAAAATTGTCTTAAAACAACTTTTTTTTTTCAAAATTTTTGTTTTGCATGCCTTAAGCGCGATCGCGCGAAGGCATAACTCTACTGGGGCCTAAAAATCAAGTTTCCTTTGTTGTCAAGAGAAATTGTATTTTTAATCCATAATCTGCGGAAAAATGTTTTAAAAAATACACTGGTAGCATGAAGAATGATTACTGAACTAATTAAAAACACTACTTATAGTAAATTAATTATCAATTTTAGTGAAGAAACCCGTTTTTTAAAACTTATCGTGGAAATAACTGTCAAAATATGGTGGTGTGGTCAAAATAACTAAAGATATCTATACAATTTTAGGAATCATTTTTTTTTTTTTTTTCAGCCCTACACGGAAAAAAGTAAACTGTAATAAATAACGGTCGATTTATAATAATTGATGATCAACTGCTAAAAATTACCATTTCAAACAGTAAAATCGTGATTTTACTATTCACTTTATAATATTTACCATTTAAACGTTACAATTTACTCTTTACATGGAAGAAAATACTATTTCAAAC
>CAJNRD030001120.1:3736680-3748296 GCA_905319865.3 Cotesia congregata | reverse complement strand
AAAAAAAAAAATTTTTTTTTCTTACGGCAACTTGAAATTTGATTATTTTCCTTTAATTACGACTGAAAACGAGAAAAATCAGCGTATTTAAGTCCTTAAAATCATAACGATTACTTAAGTACCCCATTTTGCCCCCCCCCCCCTCCCCTATATATATACATACATATATAAATTTTTTAACTAACGTTATTTTTGAGCTTTACTCGACTAGTTAAGTGATATTACAACAAAATTCCGACATGAGGACCAATGCAAAAGATTGATTTCTATGAAATCTACCTAAAAATTTTTCAATGCTATCTCAATACTTTTTGCTTTGAAAACAAGAAAGAAAAAAACCGATTTTTCCAACTCAACTTACCAGACTACTGTATATCTTAAATATTCATAATTAAAATAATCAATATTAAAATTACCCGAACATCAAAAATTCGGACTGTCAAAATAATCAGTACACTTAAAATCATTTTTCCACCTAACTTTTGTTGCAACGCAGGGTTTATTCAATAATTATCTACATAAACTGAAATTATACGCTCTGGAACTTATTCTATAAGATGCAACTGCAAGAAAGAACTGCTGTTTAGGACTCTAGATCATTTTAATGCACAATTCATAATTAATGAATTAATCAGACATCTATTTGCTTCCGACAATGATTTTTACAATTGAAAATTTCTATTCATAAATTTAATTACAAAAACAATGCTATCGAATTGTATATATTCATGCATCAACACTATCAAACATTTGAATAAATTAAAACAAATGCATTACGTAAGATTGTACAGTAAGGAAGATACAATCAATAAGTTCTAGCTTATTTTTAATTAAATTAATCAAATTATTTTTGCAACAATGTATAGTCGTGCCAAAAGATATTTTTAATTTTCATGTCATCAGAGTCAAATAAATAAGTCTATTGTTTTTTATTGAATTAATAAGATTATTTAGTGAAGTAATCTTGTTTTTTCATATCTATTCATAATGAAGTCAATTGACAATTGATTTAAATGATGTATTTCTGATATTTTCGACAATAGACAGTAGATATCGAACTATTGCATTTATCCTCATGATGCAACTCTTGAAACATTTTTCTACATGTTCTATTAACAGTGTAATTTTTATAATTCAAGAAGGATTATGAAGGTAAAATTTTAATCTTTATAGAGCCGTAAATTTTTCAATCCCGTCAATTTTAATAAATAACTATAATTTATTTGTTATTTTATTCACAAAACTTTCATGACTCATTTAAAGTTTTGTCGATTTAATTGATTCACGCCGTAGTTGAAATAAAATTTAACGATTGCTTTTGCTATAACTTAAGAATCAACATTTATTATAATACTTATGATTTGAATTTGATTATTTTAATAGTTTTTAAATATTTGAATACCGCGCTACGCGCGCGCATTAATTTTAACCAATGAGGAATCGTGTTCCGTTTTTTTTCGAATTTCGACTATTGACTAAATTCAAACGCTCATGTATTTTTTTATTTTTTTTACGGATTAATTTACGTCAGTAAAGAAAGGTTATAATAATTTCATTTTGCATTCGGTATTCTGACTATAGCAAATTGAAGTATAGTGTCAATCAGTATACGTAAAGTTCTACCCGGGAAAAACGAAATATATCTCCGTAGATCTATTTTCAGCAGATCTACGCACATCTAAATTTTGACGAGTTTTTGATGTACCTATGGTGCAAATGTAGTTGTAGATGTTAAAAAATTTTACAGGTTACAGAGAGAGTAAGCTGTACGTAGATCAACGTAGATATATTTTATTTTTTTTCGGATAATCAGTATAAGTATAGTGCTGAGCAAAATACCACAAATTGTTAGTTAAAGCAATACCAAATTTTTTTATCAGCATAAAAAATATTATGAGTGGAAAGATACTTTTCTTTCTCTAGAAATATTGCACGCCTCATAAGCGAAGCGGATGAGGTTGTGCTCTACTCTCGTCTTACAAAAATCAAGTGATTTTTTGAACTAAAATTGTCTCTATTTATTTTCTATCGCACTTGTAGAATAATATTTACACATAAATGTCATGGAAAAACACTAATTTCAACACTTATGACATTTTTAAAAGACAATTTGCTTTTTAAATAAAAATAGTTAAGAAAATTATTGCGTGGATGTCCGTGTGTGTCTGATGTATGTATGGAAACTGGCGTGGTCACGATAACTGCTGAAAAACTTAACTGATCAATTCCATTTTTTTTTATACGCTTCAGTATTATCCAAAACTAAATCCTTTCGAAGATCACGGTCTAATTCAATGTAGTTTAATTATAATTAGCAATAAACTAAAATCCACTTGTCGTTTGTGTATCTATATCTATGTAAATAAGGTTCGTTTACAACACATGCGCAGTACGTTTCTTTTCTGGGTGAACAGTGGCGCGAAAGATTTAAAAGTATTTGTATTTTATTTTAATTAATTTTGTTATGGAAAATGAGATTATGAGGCGTGCATTTTTGGATTTTCTAAACTTTTTTTGTTTTTTTCTTAACATTATTCTTAAAACGCACGAAAATTTACCTATAAGTTAATTTTTGAGTTCTTCGAGCTTCAAAATATGAATTTAAATTCTCTTCTGTTTCCCAAATTTAAAAAGGTAAGTAAATAAACAAATGCAGAGCCAACAGCTTAATCAGTGAATTTGAATTTATCCCATCAACCGCTTACAATACAAACAGAGAACAGCAAAATAAAACTATTTTTGTGCCAAGTAATTTTTTTATAATCGACCATATTTTCATTAAATATTTGATGATGAATTCATTACATTTTTACGTTTGATTTACATTGTCTTTAATGGATAATATTCAAATGCATGCCATTGAAGTTTCGGTAAGCTTTATTGAATTTCAAAGTATATATTCAGGATGATTAATTCTTCATCCTCGTTTGTAAGTTTAAAAACTGCTTTATATTGGTTGCGAGGAAAATCATCTGGGAACGTAGCTGTTGGTAAAGTATAACCTTCACTGCCATAAACACCCTAAAAATATCAAAATAAAAAAAAATAGAAATCAGTCATATTTAGGAAATGACAAAAAATATAACAACTCTTGTAAAAACACTATTTTTAATCATCATTATTATTCAAACATTTTTAATCAGTAAAATGGATCTACAGTCTTACCGGTTTAGGTGGACAATTATCATCAGAAAATCCAAACACACGGAGAAGAGGGCCCATGATAACAGGTTCATTCATCATGTCACATAAGGTCATTTCTACATCGATTCCGGTGTTTACGACATATTCGCCCAATGACGCTCCTATTATTCCTAAATATCCCTGAAAATGACAAATCAGTTATGTTTTATAATTTCTCATATTCTGTCAAAAAAAAGTGTGAAAATGAAGTTAATTTAACACCGTTCAATGTTATATGAGAGTAACAGCAGGTTAGCAGTGTTCTTCCGCGATATTAAATGACGCACTAATAGAAAAGTTAACTTGATTAAAAAAAACAAATCTTGAACCAAAAATACTATTTTGAAGAAAATGTGTTTCTTGGGTCTAAAGAAAAAATTTCTGAGTCGAGAAATTATTCTTTTGCCTAGGTTGTGTCCAGAGAAAAGTAAGTACTATTAATTTATTTTTAACTCATATTTATAATGTAGTCTTTGTGATCGTATGCTTTAAAAAAAAGTTAAGTAGTTCCAAATGTGCAGTCCTTAAGCACTCGGGTCATACGTTAATTAATCGAAGTAAAGTTTTAATACACAACAAATTTTCACTAATAATCTCAATACTATTTTCAACTTTTTAATAATTTAATATTAAACGTCAATAGAAAAAAAAATTTTGAAAACAGTTGACCCTGCAGGCCATCCCTGGTACTTCCTGCTATGTACGAGTTTAAAACGCTCGGTAAATTGTTGATTCGGGCTCGAAAATTTAGTAGTTGGACATACATACTTTTTTGAAAATTCTAAATTACGATATCTTCCGGTCGAATCAATCGTTTTTGATGAGACTAGCAGCATTCGACGTAGTTATTTGAGCACAAAGATTATTTATGATGTACCAAACGATTTAACGTAAAATTTTGAAGTTATAGTAAAAAAAACACTTTTTCGAAATCTTTTAAAATTAAATATCTCTTGAACAATTTGACCGGTTATGATGCGGTTTGTGATAATCGACGCAAGTTCTTGAGCACAAAAGATTATCTCTTGCTTACTAAGTGATCCGGAAAGAAATTTCGAAGTTATATAAAAAAATACTTTTTCCTAATTTTCCGAGAATGGTTTCTCCTAAACGAATGAACCGATTTTAATGCGATTTGTGGCAATCAGTGTTGTTTTTTTAATTTCATTTAAGAAAGAAATTTGGTTCAAAACATCTAAAAATTCTTGTTTTAAAAAATACATCGTCTTATATATATGATTTATTTTGAAAAACAGAAATATTATTAGTCGTCTAAAAGTTTTTGTAATTAATTGTTGATGGTAAATTCACTAAAATTATGGTGATATAGTTAGCAATAGCATGACAATTTAATTTTTAAACATGGAAAAATATTCAAACAGCATTTTAACAGCAAACGTAAATTTAAATTCTTCCGACAGTGTTCATTCAACCCCGCTTTGGGTATCAAGATTTAACACCAGCGATATTAACACCTACAATCTAGACTTACCTCGGTTTTTTTAGAGTATTCATTGATCAAAAATTTAAAAAACTGAGAAAAAGTGAAGTATTTTTTAACTTCCCGCTAAGAAAATCGAAGATTTTCGAAAAATCGGGTAGTTATTGGTTTTACCCCGTTTTACAAAAATCGAGATTTCAACAGATTTCGACGTTTTGAAGCCCTAAGAATGTGTGTGTGTGTGTGTAAATTTGAATGGCTAGACCGATTCAATCGCGGTTGGTGCCATTCGAAAGGGCTTGACTGAACTTAGATTTTGAATATACTTTGGAACAATTCGGACCGGTAAATTGTGAGAAAGCTCAAAAAAACTACAAAAAAATAATTTTTCAAATTCGGTTTTTTTGGAATAACTTTTAAACAGCTTAACCGATCAATTCCAAAAACATCAATTCTTAACATCAAAAAACCACGTTGATCGCCGCCAGTCTGGTCAAAATCGGTTGATTCGTTCGTGAGTTATCGTTGACGAAAGAAAACCGAAAAAAGTGTTTTTTGGGAATTACTCCGAAATTTCTTGTTCTATTAATTTAAACTTAAAGATTCTTCATGAAGCTTGAAAAACTGCGTCGAATACCACCAACCGCGTGAAATTCGGTTTATTCATTCAAAAGTTACTGCGATTTGAAAATTCAAAAAATAGTGTTTTATCAAACTTCTATCAAACTTTTGAGCTTGAAGAGCTCAAAAGCATACAAAAGTTTTTTTTTGAGCTCGTTTTCCTAATTTTTCCTTGAGATTTTTTTTTGTATTTTCAGAAAAACATTAACATTTTGTTTTTCAATTATGAAAAATGTTTTCCCATGAAAAATTACATATCACAGGAAAATTTTAAATAAAATTTATCACACACTTCGAAGAATTTCTGATTTGAGTATATATTTGAAAAATATAATATGACGAAGAAAACTGAAAGTTAATAACTATTATTATAATTTATTACTTGAGTTAATGGTAAGAACTCTTTTACTATTGTAGTATTAAAAAATATTGCGTTATTATCATCGATGTAGGTATCCGGTTCTGTGAAATATTCTTCATTGAAAAGTGGACAATCTATGTCTTTAAGAAGTACAACAAAGTCTCCCTAGAAAATCATCAATATGCTGTTTATATATTATGGTAATAAATTAAGCAAATTTTAAATAATACACGATCTTAATTATCAAAATTGAAAATACCTGTACGCTAAAAAATTGCGCTGTCAAAACAATCAGAGCACTCAAAATCATTTTTGAGTGAAACTTGTCTCAGCGAAAGATATATTAAGTAATTTCGTAGATAAACTTTAATTATAAGCTCCGGAAAGTATTCCCTGAAAATTGCAACTGAGGCAAGTGACTGCTATCGAACAGTATAAACACGATTGTCTGCATGCTCTATGAAAGAGGCACTTACATAAACTCATTACGTGAGGCTGTAAATAAAATCAGCTAATCACTTAATCAATCTTCTATTTATTTCCGATCATAAAATCATTTTTCAATGATGAATATCATACTGAAAATCGCTATTTTAACGCTATTTTAACGCATATATATAACGCCTACACGGAAAAAACAAGATTTAACTAGTTTCCATCTATAGTGAAACAAATTTACAGATGGCAACTACTTCTATGTAGATTGTAGTGCATAAAATCTTAAACTTAGTTTAATCCGAGATTTATTTGTCTTAGACGGTTGTCAGTACTACGCGCATGCTCGTCAGTCCCATCTTACATAGCAGTGGCTTCCATTTGGAATTGTACTAGAATCTATCTATAGATAGTACCTATTTCTACATTATCATTTAAGCTTTTTCCATCCAACATTGGTGTCACTACTATGAAAATAGAAAATTTTCCGTGAATCGCGATTGACGCCATTCGAAAAGGCTTGACCAAACATAGATTTTTGATACAACTTGGACCGATTCGGAGCAGTAGATTTTGAGGAATCTCAAAAAACCTACGAAAAAAAATGATTTTAAATGTGGTTTTTTGGAATAACTTTTAAACGACTTTACCGATCGATTTCAGCTCTTAACATCATAAAACTACGTCGATCGCCGTTGGATCTGTCAAAATCGGTTGATTCGTTTGTGAGTTATCGTTGACGAAAAAAAATCGAAAAAAAAGGATTTTCTCGGATTACTTCGAAATTATCGGCCTGATCAATTTGTGTTTAAAAGTAAATCATAAGGTTCGAAAAACTGCGTTGAATGCTGCCAACCGCGTGAAAATCGAATTATTCATTCAAAAGTAATTGCAGTTTGAAAATTTAAAGAAGTGTTTTATTAAAATTCTATCAGACTTTCGAGCTCGAAGAGCCCAAATGCATAGAACAGCTAACGCTTGGAACTTGGAGAGCTCAGAAACGTCATAAGTGTAATTTTAAGCGCCTAAGTACGGAATTAGCGGAAAATTGCAGAGATGGCCTATCGGGTCAATCGTTTACTCAATTTTTAACTTCTTGCTAAAAAAATTGAAAATTTTTAAAAATCGGGAAGTTATGGTCGATGGTGTCCGTACGTCTGTATGTATGTAGGGATGTGTGTGTGTGTGTGTGTGTGTGTGTGTGTGTGTGTGTGTGTGTGTGTGTGTGTGTGTGTGTGTGTGTGTGTGTGTGTGTGTGTGTGTGTGATGTGAACCTCTTATTACTTTTTTCTATTTTTTATTGTTCTTACACAGTGAAAATTGTTTTTGTGTGAATTGTCGCAAAAAAAAATAAACATTCTCCAAAAAATTCTAACACATATGCGATTTATGCATAAAATCACAAAGAATACTTCATTGTGCAATCATGAATTTTTGTTTTTGTTAATTTCTTAGGGTGCCATTGAAATCATTCTAGAGGATGTACTTTGTCCAACTTTTAATAAAGAATATTTAACCGAGCCAGATGTTTATTTAGATGCTAACAACCAAGCGTTTGTTAACTTTTCAATAATTAAACAATTTCCACCGGATGTTCAGGTAATGATGAGTGTTTTTACCATTTCTATTAATAAAAATTATAATAATAACTACCCGCTTTGGGCCACCTTCCCCTATATTTCTGTTGTTAGACTATGTATCATAATTTTATATAAAATATTATTATTTTTACTACTATTCTTTAGTTACTTACCATTTAGATTTACAATTTATATTTTTTTGTAATCTTATTATTGGCGTTGTGCTGTTAGGTTATTATTATTACTAAAGAAAATAAATAAATGTGATTATGATAACTTCCCGGTTGATATGGATTAATTTCGGTATCTTCCTTATTAAATTTGTTTATTTAAAATTATTCCACAAATGAGATGTAAGACTAAAGTTTTCTGACAGTATGAAAATCAATTATAATTTTTAGGTCCGCTTTCATTTACTAGGAGCATCGATGGGTGAATTTGTCATAGAAACTGGAATCGATGTAGAGATGGGCTTGTGTGAAATATTCGGTGAACCTGTTATAATGGGTCCACTTCTTAAATTATATGGATTCGTGGCGGCGGACTGTCCACCATCTCCTGTAAGATCGATTAATTTTTTTTAACTGCGTTGGCATTTTCGTAAATTTTTTAATTTCCTCTAGGGTGTTTATGGAAATCAAGGCTATAACACACCAATGGAATTAATGCCAGATGATTTTATACCTAACAAATATCTATCAATCGTTGAATTTTCATACGAGGAAGAAAAATTAATAATAGTTTATACATACTTTAATGTTCAGTAAATCTCAAAAAAACTTAAGAACAAAACATTATTACTATTTATACAGTTGTTATGCCTCGAAAAATGTACTTATCTATTGAATAAAATTGTTTCACACAGTAATTACAACTTTTCTATCGACTTTCTAAAATTGGTTTTATGATTTATTTAGTATGCTTTATTATTATTGTCACTCTCTACATCTGAAACAGTGAAAATCATTGGAAATTAGTGGTATATTCATTATTTCACAGTTATAAGTATACCACTTGGTATACTTATAGCTGTGAAACAGTGAAATTCCACTGATTCATTTTAAGAGAGTGCAACTTGATGATTTTTTGTCCGAAAATTCACTGTCTATGTTACATTTCGTAATACAATGTTAGCATACAATCAAACGCTGTGTTAAATACCGTTTTAAAGCTACCTTGCTAATAAGGCAAAAATAGAAAAATTCTTTAAGAGTTCCATCATAAGAAGGAATGCAATAGTTCGTCAAGTGATTTCCCACATGTGCACCTCATTTTACGTCGTTTCTTATAAGTTACTTAGCGATTTCCAATGTTAGAATAAGTTTATTAAACTCTCTATGATTTGCAATCGTTAAAATCGGTCGAGTTATACTATCATATAAATAAAATCGTTCGCTCCAGCGCTTGCTGTTCAGCAACTTGACAATATCAAATTGTCTTCGATAAATCGCGAGAGATAAAGTAAAAAATGATCCGTTGTAATAGTTGCTATTTTTTCGAACACTTTCGTGATCAGCACATAACAATTTGACGATTTTTTTTCTCCTGATTCCTATTGCTAGTTTCAATTACATGTTCTGCAGATAGCGTTCTGTACTGCCGAAATATTGAAATGCCTGTCGAGGTTTTATTTATCTTTACCTTTTACAGAATTATTATACCCACGATTTTTTGGTATGGATAGGTAAAGTCTGTTTTTAAAATTACGCAGGTCTACAAAAATTAAAAGTGGTCTGTGCTGGGTGTTCGACGAAGATTTTCCGACGTATTTTTTACCGCTGAATACGAATCTGAAGTCAAAATTAGGGGTCAAACTGCAAAAAACGGAGAAAATAAAAAAAAAACCGATAAAATCCGAGATCTTATAGTATTTTTAGTGTGTCATGATCAAATTGCAGTTTCTGCTTTGTTTCTTCCTGTAGTATCCATAAGTGATTCGCAAATATGTTTATTTGCCACTTATTGTGTCTTATTGAAGTCTTTTATCAAATGAATTGTGTCTTTGATATAAAATAAAACGTCAGTACATTTACCGGCAAAAATATGCTACCACGGAGTGTTTAGACTACGATAACAACTGCCCTTTAACGGGATGTGTAGAATGATTCGCTAGTCAACATTTCGTGGTATCGAAGCCAGCGAAGGCGCGCTGTTTTGCAGAGAAGCGCTATGGATGAACAAGAAAAGGCATCATGGCTAAGTTTCAAGGAAGTGTGTACCAAATTTTTAGGTATCACCAAGAATGTTGATTACGAAAATATTGTGGCCAATATGATCGCAAACTTTCAGCGTACAGGTTGACTAATGAATTTGAAACATCACTTTCTTGATTCGCATCTCAACCACTTTCCGGAGAACAACGGAGACTTTAGTGAAGAGCAAGGAGAAAGATTTCATCAAGACCTCAATTAATTTGAACGGCGATTTCAGGGGCAGTGGGGAGTATATATGTTTGCAGATTACTGCTGGACGCTACAAAGAGAAACTCAACAGAAAGAAAAAATGCGTAGCAGAAATCTGTTTCACAGGTCATTTAAGGAGAAAAGCGCCAGGAAACGACAGAAATTATAATATTATAATTATCATGCAGAAAAAATTATTAGATTAATAAATTGCAGTTTAAAAATTTTAAGAATAGTGTTTTATTAAACTTCTATCAGACTTTTCAGCTCTTCGAGCTCAAAAACGTCATAAGTACAATTTTAAACGCCTAGGTATGGAATTAGCGGGAAGTTGTAAGGATGGCCTTCAGGATCAACCATTTTACTAATTTTTTTTTCGTTCCTCATTAATTTTATTTTAGATGCATCTTAATTGAACAATAATTCTTGGAACCGTTTAAAATTGCAGTTACAATTTTTAGAATGTTAACATTATTCATTGCATCAAAAACTATAATAAATCACGGTGTTTCATGTAATTCATGGCGTAATATTATAAAAATTAGAATTTTTTCTTGCTAGTTCTTTTGTATAATGTTCATTGGCGGAAATTACGATCTGAATGAAGTGTGCAGAAAATCTTTTCAACAGTTGTATAACAAAGATGAATGCCACAGTTCGGTATCTAATAAAGTCTGTTGTCACGAATATCATAGAAATCCATAAAATAAATCAATTTTTTCAATTGACTTAATTACGTTCGAATGTAAAAAAAAAAGATAACTCGGGTAGATAATCTAATTAATTCAGTGAAAAACAACGGAATTTATTTATAATATTTTCTTTGTAGCACAATCTTGCGTGACATTGTTGTTTTAATTTATGTAAATGATCGCTGGTGATGATACTGTACACACCATTCGACGGCATTATCCTCACATGATTAAATATTCCAGTAACTGTTTTATAAAATCCATCAGTATACACCTATTACCTAGAATATTTTGTATAAACATGTTTATCAAAAAAAATGATTCATGACATATTTATTGCAATCATACCTCAACTCATTGGAATACAGGTATTTCAAAAATCGTTGGTTTGATTGAATGTTACCTTATCTTTTATATCTTTTTGTTCTTACAAAGTAAAATTCTTTTTGTAGAAGTTGTCGGAAGAAAGATCAACATTTTCCAAAGAAATTTGAACCTATATAATTCCTACATAAAATAACAATAAATATTTTATTGGGCAATAATAAATTTTTGTTTTTGTTAATTTTTTAGGGTGCCATTGAAATCATTCTAGAGGATGTGTAACAAAACTGTTCCCGAAAATTTAAACAAATTTTCACCGGAGGCGGAGATACCGGCCGGGTAAAGTTTTTACGCTCGCCCTTTTTCAATGAATAATAATAAAATGAACCTGAAACTCCCCAGGATGGGTTAGTGCACGAAAAGGACGCCAGGTAATTTTATCTAAAAATTACCAAAATTAATTAAAATGCCAGGGGCCTTGCCGGACGATCAATTAACGATCTAAATTAATGCGAATGGAAAATAAATCACGAAATACTTACAGTCAGGAGTAATATATAATTTATAATCAGAAATA